>JARHVA010008800.1:197500-200000 GCA_037957365.1 Torreya grandis
TGAATGCCTCCACTCACTTTGTGAGGATTGGGTGTGCTCATGAAACTCTAGGTGTGTGATGTTTTCACTCTAGTGGCATGAAAGGGATAGATTATTCCTCACTTATTTTAATAATCATGGGTTTACATGATATTTGTTTTATTGGTCCTCTTGTCTCATTATATCCTCTTTGATGGTATTTTTCATGGATATGGATGTGTATGCCTTCATTTTTGACCCCGATACCTCTTTTTGATACATAAATTTCACACTACACTTTATTTACTCCTCCTATGCTATTGTATCCAATGTAATTTATTTTAGATATGGATGTATTTATAAAAAAACCATGAAAGGGACATTTTTTCTCACCTAACATGCCAAAAACACTTTTAA
The DNA here is from genome assembly GCA_037957365.1 of Torreya grandis. Taxonomy (NCBI): domain Eukaryota; kingdom Viridiplantae; phylum Streptophyta; class Pinopsida; order Cupressales; family Taxaceae; genus Torreya; species Torreya grandis. Next base: position 197,876 of record JARHVA010008800.1, read on the forward strand.
TAATGTCATAGTGAAAAATATTTATCCAGTTTTCATTACCCATTTGAGTAATTTTCATAGTTTAATCTTATGTAATACATTTATTATTTTAGATGATATTTATGAATTATATTACACCTTGGTATTTTAAACTTTTTAAACTCAAACCTTTCAAATTACTCTTAGTTTTGGACCTTTCTTTCTTATTCTAATCTTACATATGTTTTCTCTTGTGCCCCTTGGCCTATCCTTAGTCTAAATAGTCTTATGTTGATGACCCAAACATTTTATCTTTAAAAAATATTTAAATCCTAACTATATTTCAAATCTACAAGTTTTATACCTATAGTTACTTTTCTACTTCCTGGACACTTGTGTCCCAATCAAATACCTATATTGTTACAAGTATCCTTACCCAATGCAAGTTTTTAGTTCACTAAAGACATTTAATTTTAAAATGAAATGTATACTAATGATCAAACTAAGTGTTACTATGTGATATATTCTCCTGATAGGAGTGATATATATGCATGATCACTTATCATTATGAACTCACCTAGCATGGACCTAGATTCATATCAAAGAGCATTAAAAAAGCATTCAATTGAGAAAATCTTCTCTATTTTTTAATATTTACATATCAATCGTAAGTACATAAAATATATAGGTCTAAATTACTGAAGGATCATCCCAAGATACATATTTTACAAGTTACAAGCTTAATCATTGTCTTATTTTCATATCACACATTTCATAATTCAAACACAAGCCAACACATAGGGGATAACTTCATAAGTATGAGGTAATTTTAAAATTATTAGATATTTAAGAAGTGATAATTGGTAGAGGGTTATTTGTATAACATATATACTATGTTCCCACTAACCCATTTTTCCCATAGACATTATGAAGATGAAGAGCTAGGGTTTTATCATTTGACAAAAAGTGACAATCCATGACCCATAACTAAATAAACTAGACATTACATGATGATGAACGCAAAAGCATCTTGGTAGTCACATATTATTTTATAAATTATTCCATATTAGACACTTGCATCTTATTTAGACACTAACATAGATGCAACCATCTCAAGAAAATGTAAGTGTTTCTAGCTACACATGCACTTAATTCATAATTTGATGATGTTACAAAATATTCTTCTAGTTTGCTTCCTAAATTTTAAAAATACATAATTATATTAAAATTAGAACCACCTAAAGATCTTATTTTCATTATAATTTCAATATCTAACATATCTTTACTTTCCATTTTAGTATATCTCAGCATAAAAAATTTAGTATATGTTCTATCTAAGTTTCATAATTAATTGGCCTACAATAGATATAATTATAACCCTCATATTTATTCATTTATATATTCCTAAACCTATATCCTATATTAGGATCCATATCTAATTGAGGGTTAGGCATTTGATGAACATGACCTTTGAAAATAATTATTACATAAGCATTCTCTTTTAGATGCTTATTACATGTCTTGTCTTGAGCTTTGTGTTCTTTATCTCTCTCATCATGGATTATATCAATTAATTTAATAACTATGATCATGAAAATTTCCAAATATCTCTCAAATAAGTAATAAAAATTGATTACTTTTCCATTCTAATAATTGCTAAATCATATAATATAAAATATTTTAAAGGTGGCATTTGTTATCCATCTAATCAGGTCTATGCTCCCACCATTTTAATAAATGAGTTGAACCATATTAAGGAATATAAATATAATTTATTTTTACTTCCTACACTACCATCAAATGATTTTATTATTTTATATTATATGAAATATGGATACAAAGGCTAAGGATTGGGCAGAAATGAGAAATGTATAACCCACCCTAATATCTTAAATATATTACAAAATAGAAAGCCTTGAGATATTTAGAAAACTCCATGAGTCACCAATAAGTAAATTCATCTAATAATTCCATTTATAAACATTCTACCACAAAAGTGGTTATATATCACTAAGATTCTCCTTCACACAATTGTCAAAAGTTATGAAAAAAATAAAAACAAACTCTAACTGATTTACAAATAAAATATAATGGGGATATGCCTTGAATAAAACTAATTCAAACCCCCATATTTACTAAATTTCCAAAATTTATCCCCTTTATAAAG
>JARHVA010008800.1:205000-302500 GCA_037957365.1 Torreya grandis
AATACACTTAATTTTATAATCCTATGTATTAAATTTTGTGGTTACATGAATGGAAATAATGAGATGCTTGATTTATGATTGCATGTATCTTATATTAATGTTGGAGTAAGTGTGTGCTACAATCTACATTTATTTTGATTGAATATATATGTAAAAATTATTAGTATTGTTCCTTGTATAATACGTGATAGATATATGAGGATTATAGTAATAAAATAATATATCTATCCCTTGATATCATTTGATAGTCACGATTTCGTAGTAGGGAATTTTGTGTGAGTGGAATTGACTTAGATCCTTATATCTAATTTTTATAATGAAAACTTTGGCCAAAGTGATGTTATAGATGAAAATTTTAATTCCATTGTATTTTATAGTTTACATGTGTATTCTAATGTCATTTTAGGTTGAGGATTGAACTCCATGGTCTATGTGACTACTACATGTGTTAGTGATTATACACACATGGATTCTTATAGATTTATTGATATCCAAATTATTCTTATCTACCCCTTTGTGAGGGGTGGGGAGACTCATAATGGGAAGGTTTGTAGGATACCATTGGTTTGTGGTTGGAGTTAAAAAAATAATATTATGCTCTCCCTATGTTAATCCATTTCAACCATGTGGGATCATACTTAGGCTATATTTAGGTATCATTGAGTTGCTTCTGAATCTCATTTGTATTATTGTATATACCATATTATATATTTGAATTTGTATTGAAATTTAACATGTACATTATTATTTGATGGCTATTAAACATAAAATTAGCTATGATACCTATAATTAATTAGTAATATCATGACAATAGTTTTATTTATGCTTATTTATGGTTAGAATGTAAATTATATCAATGTTTTATTCTACTTGATTATTTCAACTATTCATTTGTGAGAAATATTCTTTTTGAAATATATTATAAACTATTTGAAAGTGAAATGGTAGTTATATAGTTGGTTGACATATTGTTTCATTTATTGCTTTAGATGCATTTATTAGGCAAACAATAATATTATAGAATGTTTTTGTATAAATATACCATTGGTATTTTAAAAAATTATGTATTCATTATGTAGCCTAGTGGGGTTCTAACACAAAATTGGTTTTATAGCATAATGTAGTCATATAAAATGAAAAATTGGATGACCTAGGCATGGATAATAGAACCTAATATATAGGTCCTTTTTCTTTCTCAATCAACCCTTCTCAACTAAACTTTCACTGATTCCCAGTCACTCGTTGCTTCCAAGACTTATCTTTTTATGACCTAGGTAGCCCTCCTAGACCTAGATCCATCCCCTAGGTCTCATCATCCTAGGAAAATATCACCTAATTTGGATAGGATCACCAAAAATTAGGAGTGTATTATTTTTTGTGCTATTGTTCAGTTTCATTTTCACCTCTAATAGTTAGGTCTTCTTTATTATTTATCTTTTCCCATATCAGTCTAATACAAGTTCATCTATCCGAGGATCATAAATTTACCTATAGAAGGTCACTAAATGTATATTTATAAGGGTTATCACTAATTCACAATAAAATGGAAAGAATACAAGCAAGCATACTCAACTGCTCTTCCCTATACTCTACATACAACCTTCAAAGACCAATTTAAGCCTATTTAAGCACTCATACCAATCCCTAGTCATCCAAGGTGCATTTTAATTTTCCATATATGTTCATACATCACACAATTACAAGAATCATTTTAAATGGGAGAACTATATTAGTTTGATCCATCTTTAGAGTATTGGTATGAAGGTAGTGTGTGCACACATGGGGTGTGACGTGCATCTAGCATATCCTTTACACACTAACACCTTATTTCTCTTTCCAAAGTTTAAATTAAATTTATATCACCAATATATCCAAAGGGTTTTGTATATTAAATTAGACACACAAAAATATACACATATGATTAGGCTTTTATATTTCACTGCTAGGGTGTTATAGACATACTGAATAAAACCTAGAAAAGCCAGGTCACTAAGACAACATCCCCAGAATTGGACAATAGTGCCAAAAGAGGAAAATAACTCTAAAAATTGGATTATAGTGATAATTAGTAGGGTTTTATATGTTTGGTTCTCCTATCCAATCTAAAAACAAATTTCTAGGTTCTATTTACAATAGTCTTCCACCTCTACATAGTAATTTCTACATCCTAAATCAATTATTTCAACCAAGAATAAGCTAAGTTTGATTTCTCTACAATTCCTATTATTTTTAGAAAAGATAAAATAGACATCTATTTGATAAAATAAGTAATCTAATTAAGATACACTAATTAATATTTTACATTTACTCAAACCCTTTATTTGCTTTGGAATTAAACCCCTAATTCCAAAAATAATAAAACATTTGGTGAAACTGACTTACTTCATATTTTTCCACAAAAACCTTATAAACCCAAGGGTTAATGATTTATAATTTTTTAAAGTATTCTCCTAATTTTTATTGAAATTAAAAATAAAAAACTAAAAATTAATTGAATTATTTTCAATAAATTCACCCAAAACCCTAGTTTGCACATACTAGGTCCTTTTGCATAAAACCACTTTCAAACCACTATGAAAAATATACTGCTAAATTTATAAATATTTTTATGTTTCCTAAAATTTTAAAAATTAAAACTATAAATTTTCTACAAAATTTTCAAATTACGTCACTATTTTTGGGAAAATTCATTCAAAACCCTAGTTGCATCAAATACATTCTCAGGTATTTTCTAATACTTTTTGCATAATTTTCTAAAATTTTAGTTGCTATGTAACTCAAAAAATCAATTTAAAATTCAAAAGTTCATAAGTATTTTTCAAATAATATTTTTTTAAAAATCCCTATTTATATATACTAGTTCCATTTTTCTTTTTGAGGTATCACCTTACATGTTTTTAAGTCACATATCATCTTCATCCATATTCTAGTTCCTTGTTTCGATTATATCAACTTAATATTTTTTACTATTATCCAAGTTGTTTTCCTTATGCCACCTAAATTCCTTACATCTTTGCCATCATGACAAAGTTTAAGACTTAGTGGAAATCCCCCTAATTTCACCCATATTCCTAAAACTCGAACATATACCAGGGATAAACAACCAATTTAGGTTCTAGTCATCGATTATACACATCCATATTACAAAAATTTAAATGAGGATAATTTTGACAATGAGTAATATTAAAATAGAAATGATGATGTACACATTAATGCTCATGCTCCACCACATTAGACTACTGACCCACTTCCACCCATTATCGATAATGAAGTCATACTCAACAAATATTTGGTTTTACAAAACTTTAGAGAAAGATTTAAGGAAGAACCTAAAGATCATACACTAATTTTACAATCTATCATGGAAATAAAAAAGGACAAAGAATGTGAATCTTCTAATCACATACAATAATCAGTTGTAAATGACACTATGGGGGTAATTATATCTCAACTAACCCCTATAGCAGCCCAACCTTCTTTCATGCCATCAGTTGTAGTTAGTACATCCCTCTCTCCTGATGTATTAGTCCTTGTGTAGGAGATAATATCTCTTCAATCGAAGGTGAAACATCTTAATTTAGGTACCACTAGACCTACATAGGCATTGAATTCCTTTAAACTTCTAAATACACCATTATCATGTCATAAGGATTTTTTTAACCCAAGCCAACTCTTTATGATGGAAAGGGTTATCTAGAGAGATATTTGAGATATTTTCACATAGCATGTTTGGATTATGTACTTAATGACTAGATAATCACCAAACACATCCCATAGAGCCTAAAGGATTATGCTTTACAATGGTTTTATAGTCTATCAAATTTAGTCAATCACAACATTCAACCCTTTATTAGACATGTTCCAAGCACATTTTATTATCAAAATTGGTGATAAGGTCTCATATGCATAGATTACACAATAGAAACAAAGGCTAAATGAGCCTCTCATGGATTATGTTCTTAAATACAAGACTATTTTGGCTAAGTTAACTATCCCCATGGTTGATCAAAAGCTACATGACATCTTCAAATAGAGCCTTCTTCTACCACTACATGAATCCATTATGTTCAAAAGGTTTTCTTCCTTCATCAAATTGTGTCATACACTTAAGCAAAGATAAGTCAAGTTAATCTCAATTGGAAAACTCAAGTATTCAAGTACTCTAGACATAATAAATAAGAGTAATAAAAAAGTCTCATACAAGGTCAAAATTAGTGACAAAAAGCATCAAAATCAACTAAAAATTAATGAAACTTCAAATCCCCTTCACTATGTGTTTTTATCAGCACTTCCTTGATGTGCATTTACCAATTTACTAGTCTCTATAGCCAGAGTTCTACAACAATTATTGGAATGAAACATCATAACTATCCATCTTGTTTAGGAAGAATATATAGAAAATAATCTTCCATAGGGATATGATAAACATGCATTTTGTTATTTTTACAATGCACTAGGCCACATAATGAATACATGTGTTAGTTTACAACATAAGATAAAGGATTTGATAGATGACAATCTAATGGATCTAAGCACTTCAATTGATCTTTAAAAGACAAAACCAACACAACATATGTTTTTTAAAATCTTTTTAGATCCATTTACATAACATTAAAAATAAGATAAAGAGGAAATATCAGGTTTTCATCATACATACCATACACATCCTCCACCAGCTACATACTAGCCATCTTTAATTGAGACACATCCTTTGAGTGGTATGATAGGTGTCTATGAGTTTAGATTTCTATCCAGATCTTTGATATATTTTATATATCAAGAGATTATGGAGGATGATATAAGTTACAATGAATTTTTTTCAAAATTCATACACATAATTAGCTTATCCAGAGTGAACTCATTGATAATGGTTCTAGTCTTAATATGTACACCTTCACACTAATACAACATTTGGGTTATTTAGAGCAGGATATCACTCTGAAAGATACAATTATTATTAGTTTCAATTGGTATGTTTAGAGTACATTGGGTGAGATACTACTTCCATTACAGGTTGGTCCTATACATGTGGTTACTCCATTCATTATAGTTCCCAGTGTAGGAGTTTTTGACATATTACTTGGTTGACCATGGATTTAAAAACTCAAGGTAGTAGCTTCTACAGTTCATATATGCATGAAGTTTATTCACACTAATCAAGTTATTATAGTGGGTGGAGTTCCTTATGAGTCACCACTCCTCACTTTAGAGTCATCTACTAGCTTCCAATCATTAGATCTAGTTCTTTCACCAAATTTTGTTTCTCCTCTAGCTTCCATTTCAATTCCACTTTAGGATCAGCCATACTTACAACATCCATTACTATTACAAAGGGTTTATACACCCCACAACTTATAAATTCTAGACAACTTCTAGAAAAAATATTCACACCTCAAATAGTTACATTATGGTCTGATATAGCTACACATAGAGCACCTATTCATAGAGCTTCTTCTCCTACTTTTAGATGGGTCCCAAACATACCTATAGTTGTATCCACTTATCAGAGTCACAAGGGGACCCCACATTGAGATTCTACTTTAGATATTTTAGAGTAGTTACAACATACACACATTATATCTTTATAATTGTAGTCATACACTTCTATCTCATGATCATGAATGATCCCATTATTTGATATTAGACACCATGACAAAGAGTCTCATATGAGACTCATCAGTTAGTATCATTATTTTTTATTACTCATTGTACATATTATCTCCTTCTTGATTGTACATAGTTCAAATATTTTAAGGAATAAAAATAATAATATAAAATTTAAAAAGACAAAAACATTCAAAAAATTGTAAAAATACCAAAAACATTTTGATTATATGCATCATCCATCTTTTACATTCCTACTATCATGCTAGGACTTACATTTGATATTTAATGCTATTGTATGTCAATTTTCTAGATTACCATGCTTCACTTGATCCTCTTTGAGTGTGTGCAGTGACATTGAGTTACTTGATTTATTCATTCTACCCATAGAGGGGGCACTCCTACTTCTAAATCACCCATTGGGGGAATCTTCTACATGACTACATCATCTAGGTTATGTCATTTCTACACTACACACTATGATTTATCATTCTGATATACACTACTTTATAGCTTACAAAAAATAATATATCAACATCTCACTAGTATATAACACTTGTGTATTTCTTAGCATATACCTAGTCTTTTAATACACATGTTTTGCATACTCTCACATTTGTTTTGATTAGTTAGATCTATTTGTATCTTCTAATTCTTACATTCTTTATCTGCTTGCTTAGCATAGGTAGTGTGATTGCATTTTAAATTCCATCTTGTCTCTTACTTGTGCCTTAGGCATTTGCAAATGTCCTTTGATTTTTTTCATGTATGTGCCTTAGGACATTTGCCAAAGTCTTTTATTTTTACTTATCTTTATGCCTATGGCCCATGTGCCAATTTTTCTTGTTTCACTTGTATGTGTATAAGGCATTTAAACATGCCCTCCATACTTGTTTCCATTGTGAGTGCCATGTGCTCATGTCCCTTGTTTATTTATCCCCTTGGCCTATCTAGTATGTTTCTTATTTTTTTCTTGTTGCTTGTTTGCTTATTACTTTTAAAATGTGTGCCATGTCATGATCCATATCATGCATTTACCTTGATTTCTTATATGGCATGATGGACATCATGCTCCATCCCTCTAAACTAAAAACTAACAATAAACATTTCTAGTTCTAGTTTATTACTTTACACATGCTTTCACATTGTTATATCTATCTAGGCATACCCTTGTTGATCTAACAATCTCTTAGTAGAAACATTTTTATATCTTGAAACATATTGTCAAATATCAAATGCTACATCATCTATCTTTTTAGAATTAACACACTTGTATGACTCTTTTCTTCTAAGGGTAGTCATTGTAGGTTCATCATTCTTACCCTCAGAGCAAGGGTAATCCAATAGGGGATTTGTCATATAGATAAAACCTCCTAAAAATCAAAACAAAAACATTTAGGATAGTTAGCACAAAAAATATAGAGGTCAAACCAGTCAAATTTAGAGTATAAAAATAAGAACAAACATATATCAGTAGTCAAATTTCACACTAGATAGTAGCACCAAAAATGGACAGGAGCATCATAAATGGACAATATCACCAAAAATTAGATATTAAAACCAAAAATAGGTGTGTACATAGTTTTGTGCTCCTATCTTGGTAGAAAAACACTTAGGGTTTCCATATATATGCAAAAAGTTTAGTTTATGGATAGTTTTTGCACTCCTAGATTCTTCAAATTCAAACATTTTAGTAAAATTTTCTCAAATATAGGGGGTTATCATGCACACCATGATGGTTTTCACTTTAAATTTAGATTTGGTAATGGGAATAACTTATAAATCAAAATCCATGCTCTAGACATTAGTGATTGGGGGCAATGTGTGTCACATTGATCTTCTTTTATTTCTGAGTTTAGTATATTTTACTCATTCTCAATAGTTATGTGCCTTACTCCATATGCAAGTGGTTGTCATCATATTTGAGTTAAAATATCATACACATTTATATTATTTAGTACCCTATTTCCTAAGTTGGCTTTCATATAAGCCTAGTACACTAATTTTAGAGTGGCTTTCATACAATCCTAATATCCATCTTTCAAAATGGCCAAGAGTGACCTAGTTTCTAGCACACATTTAGATATTCACACCATACTGTCAAATTTATAGCACATTCATGGGATCCATGAGACATCCCATATGACATATATTCTATACTTCTATCACATCATAGCTTCACTTCACAGGGAAATGATGAAGTCAAAGTGTTAGCCATTATATTCTTGAGCCATGTATTTAGAGGGATTGGACAAGTAGTCTAGACATCGATTAACACATGCATGATTTATTAACTTCACTTTATTATAAATGATGGATATAAAAAGATATATTTTACATTATTGAACCACATTTTGAGGAATTGATCACTCAATTCCATTCATGATATTACTCTTGATTCATCATATACTCAACACAATCCAACATCACATGCTTTGTATTAGTTCATTTATCTGGTGAGATATATTCATTCCTATCTCTTCCTCTACTCTACTTTTGTATGTTATTATTTAGATATAGTGTATCTTATAAGAACTAATTTACTTCATTTTTTTAATTTGCATATTCACACATCATAGTGTGCTCTATCTATGCACATCTAGCATCACATAACTTCATGAGATTTTTCATCATAGGTAAGTTTAGGTATGCTTTTTATTTTTCATTTATCCTAGTTTTTCACTTTAATACATCAATAGAATAAATGGGGGGAAATGTAATTATATAAAATGAAAAATTAGATGACTTAGGACTAGGTAATAACACCAAATCTATAGGTCCTTTTTTTTCACACTCAACCCTTCTCAGCTAAAATTTCACTGATTCCTAATCACCCATAGCTTCTAAAACATAGATTTTTAGGACCAAGACAAAACTATAAAACCTAGATCCATCCCCCCAGGGCTCATCCTCCTAAGATAATAGTTACTAATTTGGAGAAGAACACTAGAACTCAGGGGTGTTTTATTTTTGATGTTATTGTCTAAGTTCATTTTCACCTCTAATGGTTAGGTTTTCTTGATTCTTTATCTTCTCCCCTATCAACCTAGTACAAGTTAATATAAGATAGGATCATAATTTTACCTATAAAAGTCAATTAAATTTAAATTTAAAAATGTTGGAACTGATTCACAAGAGAAGGGAAAGAATACAATCTAGTAAACTCAAACATTCTTCCCTATTCTCTGCATATAGCCTTCCAAAACCAATTCAAGCCAATTCAAGCACTCATACCAGTCCCTAGTCATGTAAAGTGAATTTAAATTTTACATTTATTTACACACATCATATAATTTCACCAAGTACTTCAAATGGGAGAACTACATTAGCTTGATCCCTCTTCAGATTATTGGTATGTAGGCAGTGTGCCCACACAGGAGGTGCGAAGTGCATCTAGTGTATCCTTTACACACTAACCCCTTCTCTTTCATTCCCAAGTTTGAATTCAATTTCAAGCACCAAGCGATCCTAAGGGTTTTAAATATTAAATCAAACACACACTCCACATAGAATCAAACTTTGATATTTCACTACCAGGGTGCTACAAACCTACCAAACAAAACCCAAAATAGCTAGGTTACCAGGACAATATCACTAGAATTGGAAAATAGCACTAGCAGTGGATAATAGCTCCAAAAAGTGGAATATATAACCAAGTAGTATGGTTTCCTAATTTTTGTGCTCCTATCTAATCTATAAACATAGTTCTATGTTCTATTTGTAATAGTCTTCCACCTTTACACAATAATTTCTAGATCTTAAATCAATTGTTTTGACCAAGAATAAGCTAAGTTAGAATTCTCTACACTTCTTGATATTTTTATAAAATATAAAATACATATCTATTTTAAAAAATTAGTAGGATAATTAAAATACATTAATTACTAATTTACATTTACTCAGACCCTTTATTTACTTAGGAATTAAACCCCTAATTTCCAAAAGAATAGAACACCTACCAAAAGGTTACTTAACCACTTTTTCATAATGGGAAGATGGATCCTTCATGGATTTCAATATCCATAAGGTGAAAATTCTTAAATTTTAAAATTTACATAATTTTAAGCAATGTGATGATGAATCCCTTCAATATTATACTATTTGATTCAAAGGTACATCGTATGAGCTACCATTTAGACCCTCAGTTTTGGAATTGCATTTTATATTTAGAAGTGGGTTTATTTCCCCATTAGAGGAAAGATCATTATATAAATAATATGAGTCATCTCACCATTTTTATATTTATGTGAATAGATATGATTCATTTATAATTACTCATCCAAAGGATTTTAGCATATCTCCCTTAAAATAGCAAATTTTTATCCTACACAAAAGAGGGAGATAAATTACCTAAGGATATTTATGAACAAAAATGTGGTGTTCCTAATTTTTATATGATTGGTTTTTAAAATTTACTTAACATGGGGCCAATTCAAGGCTCACATCCTAATAAAAGTCCTCAAGGTCAAAGAACCAAAAAGCATCCATGTCACTAAGATTTCATAAATACTTTATTCATGGTTTGTGCCTACTTTTAGTATAACCACATTAATAATATAGAATCAAAAAGTTATTGTAGTGAAAGACATTTCTCACAACTTAGGTACCATGTAAAATATATACATGATAAGGGGAAAGGGAAATATTAATTTGGTTTCTTTGTCATTCCTATTCATTTTGGGCCTTTTTATCCTTACAAAAGTATGGTTCTTATGCCATAATTCATTACACTCATTTACATTGGGTAGATTTTGGTTATATCAAATGAAAGCTAAAATAGATATAAATAAACAAAGTATTTCTTTTTCTCTTGAAGTAAAATTGATTTATATTCTAAATGATATCATTGGTTCTTCTACTGCACGTTTAAAACATGAGGAGTAACATGCCATGTACCATTTCATATTATCCAACCATGATGCAAACAATGTAAAAAATACAACTTAAGGTTAAAAATCTCCACATATTACAATTATGCCAAAAGAATAAAAAAACATTCAAATATCCAAAAATATTTTAGCCATATACATATTATATTGGCTCATTGGCATCTATGTGTTAGCTCCATGTTGATGGATAACATATCTATTAGTTACACATACACATGTGTTGCATGGTTATATTTGAGTGTAATATAACCATACACATATACATGATTTATGAATTTATGTATGTGAGGCCTTCCCTCTACTCATGTAACTAGGACCTTGGGGGCATCCAACCCTTTTTTTATCATGATACATCTAGGTTATATCATTGTATGGTCACTTTACATGATCATGTTTGGGCTAATATTTACTTACACATGCATTTATCCATGCTTCTATTTTTCACAATGTAATTTACATGTTATGTTATTGATTTTTTTTGTTGATGCATCTAGTCCATGTGTTACAATGATATGTTTATGTTGGTTGTTTATTATTTCATTTATGTACTTTCTTGAGTGTCTTATCTTGATATTGTTTTTTTTATCGTTTGAATATGCTCTATTATTTACAACCCCCAAGCCTTTGTTTTCCTCTTTGACATTTGAATATGTCATTACTTATTGTCTAGATATTTGAATATGTCATTATTGATTTTATGTACATTTGACTAAGTCTTGTCCATTTGATTATGTGGCATTTAAACATGCAACTTGTTTTATATCTCCTTGGATCATTATTTGTTGAATTACTTTGGAGTGCTCTTTTATGTGTGCTTGATTTCTTATTAAGATTGTATTATTACTATATATGTTTTCCCACAATATTTATCATTCATATTAGGCCTTGATGTGATCAAATTATGGTGTCTCAATCATAAATTTAGCTAGACATGTTCTCTCATATGCTACATGTTTCATTTATAGTCTTATGGTTATTTTATCCTTTTAAGGTGAGGTAACTACTAGTTTATATTCTTTCCTCACCTCAAAAAGGAGGAAAAATAGTGGGGGAATGTTATAGAAGCATGGATTACACACACTCATAGGTTTATAATTTATGGGGTAATGTCATGTAGGCATGGCTTCCACATGTTCAAAGTCTTACATCTAGTGGGGTTATATTTTAGAAACATGTTATCCACACTTACTCAGTATTCAACATCTACAAATTATAATGGAGTCATATTTTGGAAACATATCCTCCACATTTGCACCTAAATACATTTTTTAGTTTTAGATTATAATAAGGGCATGATTTGGAAGCATGTCATACACACTTGAATGGCCGAAGCACAAAACTATATGATTCAGTTACACAATTACGGTAGACTTATATACATTGGTAACATTGTTATACATAGATTCAACATGAGACACATATAAGGTGCATAAGCTATATAATGTTTTCCTAATATTGTAAAATCAAATTAGTTTTAGATTTAGAAAAATTTTAGGGACTATCACCACCCACCATGTTGGAATTTGTACACTATATTGAGTGAATCTATTGTATTAGTCGATTCACTTTTTTGTATGATTGAGGTGATTAAATCACTAAATCTTGCCAAGATTGTATGTTGGACTTGATTTTATCATACAACCTCATCAATTTTCAAAATTTGAGTTGATTTAGCTCACTCACACTCACAGGGTTATAAGTATGATTAGAAGACACATTTGAGCTATATCAACTACCAGATAGAAATTATCATTTTCTCCAAGATTGGGGAAAGAGGCCTATCACAACCCTATTTGAATACATTTATTTCACTTATTATTATGGCTAAGTTATGAACTATTTAGGACATAATTGTTTGGATTGTTATTGTGATATAGTTTTTTATCTATGTTTGATTCATTTTGATTATTGTTGAGACACTTATTTGATATGATTTTCATTATAGCATTGAATATTTCATGCTTAATGAGTTACTGATTCATTATTTAGTTCAATTATATTATTATATTTAATGTTTTTACTATATTTACTACTGTTATATAGTAAATATTATACTAATGGCCTATTACGATTTTGGGTACATGATATGAGCTAGGTTGGATGTGACTCTAAGTAGTCAAGTGAGGTAGAGAAAGTGAACAAAAAGAAAATAGTGAACTTAAAATTACAAATATTAAGCTTTAACTATATCGATGCTTTGAATCATTTTATGATTTACTTAATTTACTAAGTGTTTATATTTAATTCAATGTAAATTCAATTCTAGATTGAATCTTGAGTCAGTTTTGACTCCTTGGTTGTTGATTTCTTCACTCGGTATTTTATTTCAATTCTTAGTTGATTCAATAATTATCAACATTATTGGGAATGTCACAAGTATTTTTCAAATGTGTTATGAAATTATGAGTTCATCATCTTAGAATTTATCAATATTTAATGTTATTTTATAACTTATAGTAATTGTCAACTTTTGACTTATGTTTTCACTCTTAAGTGACTTAGTTTAATTGTCACAATTCTATTTCATTTTTTCTTAAGGCTTAAACCATTATTTATGGTGTAAAGGCAATTTAAAACATTTTTGAAATTAACTTGGGATTTTCACTTAATTTTATTTGATGAACATTATTGAATGCGACTCTTTTTGGCATTATTTTTGGATGAGACAAAGACTTTTCTTGGATTTGCTAAAGTGAATGGGGTTCATGGCCCACTATGGGCATGGCATTAGTTCAATGTGTTTGATTTGTTTTTGAAATTTGGCTTGTTGCATTGGCTTGCCACTTAATGTAAATGGGTTGAGACTCTTCTAACCCTATTAGGGTTATTTCTTGTTTATTTTTCTTAGCCACTTTGGGAATCCCTGTGATTGGGGAAACTCCACCTGATTTCATGCATGGAGGCCAAGTGAAATGGAGAGGCAGTTGGATTAATGATATTTCTTCAAAGTTTAAACAATAGTATTTTGTTTTCCTTATCATCCATGTAATGAGTTTTTATGGAGTTTTATGTTAATTAAATTTGGCTTAATTGGATTGACTAATATTTGCATTCATTATACGTGGAAGCTAGAAATTTTGTGAATGTAAGAAATCAATATTATTTTCCATTATTTTTTTATTCCTTTTGACTGGTGTTTTAGTAGGTATTGCATTTAAATTTTGAGTTGTTACTTGACCTTGCTATTTTTGAACTAGGTTTTGTTTGGAAATATATAAAATCATTTTGATATTATGTAGCTTAAAACAAAGTTGTTGAATGTCTTATTTGCATGAATAAAACCTGGTGAGGGTTTGAGTTTGCTTTCAATATTTTTTTTATAAATTAAAAATAAATAAATAAATACCATTATAGCTTCAGCCATGACATACATATAATAGTTTATATATCTATATGTTATTAAATTCCATTATTGTTTATGAAAGTTCAATATTATATTTAGTAAAGTCACTTTAGGATAAAAATGTGCATATTTTAATGGGTATTTTGCGTAACATGCAAGCTGAATTATGTTTTGGAAACCCTAGCCATATATTTGAGTTATATTTGGGTTGTTTTGATTTTATAAACATGAAATTGTGCATTATTTTTATGTCATGGCCTTAGAAGAAAATTATGAAATAGTTTAGTTTTAGGTAGGGTTTGAATACCATCTAGTTTTTTATTAAAATATTATTTTAATGTGTTCCATCATTAACCATATGGCTAGGATAGTATATTTGGTCATAATGAGAGTTTTTAATTTGTGTTTCTAGTGTTTCTTTAATAATTCCATTTCAATTATATTCATGATTATTTGACTTCAGGTTAAAGACTATTTTTGAATACATCATAAGATTTAAAAATGTTTAACATTAATCATTCATTTGAATGATTTCTATCATTATTCTCATTACTAGTTATTAATAATGACCTTTGAATATTTTTTATTTAACTTCAACTTAAAGACTATTTTTGAATACATCATAATATTTAAAAATGTTTGGCATTCAACATTCATATGAATTATTTCTATCATTATTATCATTATCGGTTATTAATAATGACCTTTGGATATTTTTATCATGATTTTCATTTGACCCTATTGGTCAAATTATAGTTGGTACTTTAGAATATTTGATGATGTTTTCAGTTGAATAGTACAATTGATATTATTTATACTGGTTGAGTGAATAGGTTTGTCTCACATGGGAACTTGATTAAGTTTGATGTCATTTGTTGACTTCTAAACTCTTATTTATCAAGGTTTTTATGTTTTTTGAATATTTTTAGTTTGATTTTCAAAATTTATTTGAGTCATTTAAGTTCATTTTCCTTGGATGGAAATATTTAAAGAATATTGTTTGTATTTGAGGTTACTATCATTAATACAATTACATTTTTTTTGGGTTTTTTACCCTAATGAAGGATTTGGGCTTAAGGATTCAATGTCATGGATTTCACTCTTAATCTTGAATCTTGAAAATCTCTAATACAAGTTTTGGCAATTATATTAACTATAAAGGTGATAGTATTAACCGTGAATGTAAATAGTGTTGTTTGAATGCTTTCATCAATTAAATTTGTAAGTCAGTCCCAATAGACAATTTTACCTTACTGACTTCTCTCATCTAGCCAGATTCACATCCAACTAATGTATGGGGTGGTCTAGGTCCACTTATGGTTGGGCTTCTTTGGACAAGAGAGATAGGCATTTGCTTCACTAGATTTACATGTGGAAGATTATTTATTGTACTTCTTTGGTATTTGAGATATTGATAGTTTAGATTATAAAATGAGATGGTTTAATAATTTATAATTAACTTCTTTAATTATATTTATGTTTAGTATTTATGTGATGCAAGATTAAATGTTATGTTTAATTTGCATAATTAAACTAGTGTATGGAAGTGGACTTATTTTTATGATTGGAGTTGATCTATTTAAATATCAAAGAATTCATTATGTTATCATTTACATTTATGATGCATGAGCATTTTTTGTGGAATTATAACCTACAACTACTTGAGCTAAACTAATTAATTCATTAGTTTTATATTACATAGATTGAATGTTTGCAGTATGTATGCACTTATTTGAATCTCAAAGTTTTATGCATAAATTAAGAATGCTAAGGTATTTAATTGCATAGTGAGAACAAGATCATTTAATTATTTTATTTTATGATTGAGTGTTCATGAATATTTTTGAAGTTGATATGACTATATAATATTATCAATCTTCTAATCTAATGTAGTTGGAAATGAGTTAGTTGAATATAGAAGTAACTAATAGGTTGATTTTGAATTAAGTTGTTAAGATTAATTTTAGGGACTATATATATGTTTGACCATTATGTTTATTAAATTTGAATAATGATATTACTTGATAAATAACAAGTGTTAATTTGTATCTTTATATCTTTGTGATAAGTTATCATTTGCCTACAACAAAAGCATAAGACTTACATTAATATATTAAGGGATATAATTTTTAAACTGACTACTATTTGAAGTGATGGGACTATTTTGGAAATCCTTGTATAATCACTTCAAAATTTTATATTATTCAATTGTAGCCAAGATTAAATTAATGATATTCAAATCATATACATGTGTTCAAACTAAGAAAGGTAATTTAGAAAACAAGTTGTAAATGGTTAAGTCATTAAATGTCCTATATTCTAGTGGCTATTTCAATGAGGCATGCTATTTTTGAGGAACATATGCTCTTTATTTGGAATTTAATTATGTAATTATGATAAGTCCTATTTTCATTTAATGATAAATAATTTTTAAAGGTCAAAAATTAGAGTTTTAATCATTAAGTGGAATCTTTAAATCTTCCTTGGAAGATAAGATAGATAAATGTTCTAATCATCAAGGCATTATAATTGATAAACCAATTAGTCTAAAATACATGGATTTAAGATGATATTTAATTCACTTAAGTGATAAAGGTTAATTATTAAACCTAATATAAGTATATAGAGCTATTTTTAACTCGTGAGGAAATTAAATGAATGAATGTTTAAAGTGGTGTGTGCATGACCTAGTATAATGGCTGGCTAAATTAATTTACTAAATTAATGCATGTCTTTATTTGATCAATTAGTCTAAATACATGAGGATAAACCTACCATGAGAAATGGACAAGTTGTTACTAAATAGAACATAAGCATGGTTATTGAAACATCTTAAAAGCTAAAGAAATATATCATAATCAGATAAATTTCCATCATACACTTATTCCTATGATCAATTAAGTAATCATAAATCTGTCACCCTAAGATACCTATTAGGATGATGTATGATTAATCATATGCATGTGTTATGTATTTTTTAAAGCGTTCCAAAACATTGCATTGATTTTGGAAATATTACTTTCGTTGATCAATAACAACTTCATATGATCACTCTGCATGGCATCACAGTGAATCTAACAGAGGAATTTATAGCAGAGGTTATGGGGCTACCTACGAAAGGATTAAAATTCTTCAATCAGACTAGCATTTCAAATGAGGCCTTTTGCAAATTCCCTAAGATGGACGTTAAAGAGCAAAAGCTAGTAAAGAATGGGGATTTCTATGAACTAGAATAGATTAAGGGTATATGGAGGGATGTCTTATGCTATATTCAGGAGTACTTCATCCTCGATGGAAGAAGTAAGAGAGTCCACAAATTCCACTTTGTATTCCTAAATCATTTCAAACATAAACTAGGAATTTCCTTACCCTTTTATTTGTATTTCTCTTTGGTCCAAAGTTTATTCACTCACAGGAAGAAAGAAATGCATCCTATTCTACATGAAGGATTAATTCTGATAATCGAAGGCTATTCCAAGAATAAGGCCATGGTTAAGAACCCTTATCAGGGGAAAAATAAGGATTCACAGAGTAACAAGAGTGAAATTGTTAAAGGGAAAGATAAAATCAAAATCGAGCCCCCTAGTGTCAAGAAGTAGAATGTTGACGAGGACACAGAGTGGGAGAGAACTGATAAGTCTAGGGAGGAAAGCTTGGAGGAAGAGGGAGGAATAAAAAGTAGGAATACAAGTTCCAATGAGGAAGAATAATTTTAAGAGAAGAATGAGAAAGGAGTCAACATAGAGGAGGAGTCTGAAAATAGTGAAGATGACTCTGAGGAAAACTAGCAAGTGTTTAAGGATAATAAAGTCCTGGATGACCCTGTTGAGGACCCTATTTCGATAAATGAGAGGGAAAACACAGTTCAGGCTGATAACCAAGAAATGGACCTAGAAGTTCAAGCTGAAATGAAGGAACCAAATGAAAGGGGAAGGGAGGATCACTTTGAAGAAGGCGGGAACAGTCCTAAAAAGAACACAAAAGAGTGGAGTGATAAAAGGCAGAACGATGGAAGGCACACACCTATGAGATGGGTTAATTGTAAAGCAGAGGCTATCCTCCAACTCGATTCATGGATGTTTAAGGAGATTATGGATCTCAAAAGGAAAATGGAAATCATGGAAGACAACTAAAAGGTAGTTTGGAACAAAATTAATAACATGGAAAAATAGATGAGAGATATCCCCATTAAGCTCAAAGACTATGAGAATAACCTAAGGGAACTCATCAAGGAGAGTAGAATGGAAATGGAGGAAGTTACATCTAACATATGTGATGCAGCTGTTAATATTGGAAAAAGAGCTAATGAGGAGATCAAATCTTTGGAGGGGCCTAGGAAAAGGATGAGACAAAGCTCAAAAAAGAAAGCTATGCAAGAGGGAGCCATGTCAGCGGCTACTACCATTCAAGATACTATTATGAAAGGTAAGGAAGTAGTGAAAATGATTTTGGAACTAGAAGAATAGTCTGGTTCCTCTAGTTGGTTATGTTATCTGGTCATGTTTCTTGGTTTTTTGTAATCTTTTGACTATGGTGTAGCCAGGTCTTTGTAAAACAAGGATTTTGACTTGTGGTATTTCAGGTGGTTTTAGGTGCATATAAAACTTGTTTTTGCTACTTCTCTGTAGTAGATTTTAGGTTTTGCCTATGGTCGTAAATGCTTCATCTTTCTATCCTTGTATTAGGGTTTCAGGGTCCCTTCAAAACCTATTTTTACCTTAATCTAAAGCAACTTCATATGATTTGATTAGATCTTACATACATGTCCTTACTATGAGGATTCTTATATTATATCTCTATTATTTCCTATAGTTATTTATTGAACATTTTTTATTTACCTATTAAGGAACTAGTTGTTTTATAGGTTGTGCAAGTACTCGGGTAAGTATAGAAGTTAGCGATAGCTTTACTAAGAAGGACACATTAAATTACATGGATAGGCGTACATTATATTTTATACACTAACCCACTTATATTTGAACACTAAGTGAATAAAATTCTTCCTAATGAATTTATTGCTAATTTATGAAAAATTTCTAGTTCTTATGTTGGTTGTGACATAATTATGAAACTTACTACATCTTTCTATGATAAAATATTATTAATTATTTATACCTTTGTATTTTAGTTTTTTATATCAAAATTATAATTTTCTTTGTGTGGCTATTTCATCTTGGTATCAGATCCATGTAATTTATTCTATAGGTAATTTTAAGGAATGTTACTTGTTTTCTTATTTAGTTGTTTATTTCACCTCAAGATGTCTATAATAAGATATGGAATGGAAAACAACAACCTAGGGTATGATAAACCTAGTAGAGGTAGATATCATAGGGCTAATACTCCTAAAAGAGAGGAACATCCTCTCAAAATTTTTTTAAGAAATATTTGATACCTTAAACATGATGAAAATAACCCTAATTATAACTAGAAGGTCATATTCAATGGGATACTAAATACATTGCATGCCCTTCAAAACAAGTTGAAATCCCAAGAATGTATATTGAAAAACTTAGAGGGTGTTCCACATGAAGAAATGCTTTTTATAGAATAAGGGAAAGTTGGTGAGTAAGAGCTCCAAAACTACACTATTGTGGTAGATTCTATCATCAAGGAACTAAAAAAGTTACCTCTACCAACCTTTTTAGGTGAGGAAACTAGTGATGCATGGTTGATTTACATATAATTGTATTTTAGTTAGCATAATATGTCTTCTAATGTGAAATAAAATATGGATACTAATCAATTAGTTGAATATCTATCTCTTTGGTGGAACCATCTATTTGTTTTAGAGGGTTACCTTCTAATGACTCTTATCGAGCCTAATTTTGAAAGGGTAATTTAGGAGGAGGTATCTCAGCGATAAATTTAAATAATAAAAATAATATGGTTTTAAACTATTAAAATAAGAAAATATGTCAGTAACTAAGTATGAAAACAATTTTTTAAACTTACTGCATTATGTTAACTACATGCACGATGAAGAAAAAACTTAATGCATCATGTTAAGTACATGAATGATGAATAAACTAAAGTAATCAAGTTCAATATTTGGTTGAAGGGGATATTTATTCATGATGTCAATATAACAATTTGTAAGACTCTAACTTTTGCTATTAAATATGCTCATAGGTCAAAAGAGAAATAGAAAGCTTATCAAAAGGCAAGATAAGATTTTAAATAGAATAGGAAATAATTTAAGAATATAAATATCCCATTTTCTAAATAATTTGAAGAAATTTGATCAAAATTATAGATTTACCAAGACTATGAGTGGTTTTAATAAATTTCAAGGGAAGATTAAATACTTCAAGAATCAAAATTCTTCTATGTCTAAAAATGTTAAGAGAAATCAAACCCAAGATAGTCAAAATGTACTTGCCATTGGGAAAAATACCATTCTTGTGTCACCCCAAAGAACTTTAGTATATTGGGAATGTGGTGATAATAACTATCATAAGGATTTTCCTAAGCTAAAATTAGGTCAATCAGCTAACCATAAGGTTTATGCACCTATGGATAATAGAAATAAGATTTTAGGAAAACCCTATAAAATTTAGAGGTAAATACAATAATATTTATGTTATAATTATATTTGATTCAAAATAAATAGATAGTGTTCCTGATCCTAAAATAGTAAGTTGTTGTAGACTAAATATTATGACATTGAAGGATGGTTGGGATGTTAAGTTTGGCTAAGGCAAAAGGGTGTTAGTTTCTAAATTTCTTGAAAAGGTAAACATAGCCTTAGGTAATTTAAAAACCCAAGTTAACCTATTTTTATCTCATCTTGGTTATTTTGACACCATTTTGGTCATGGATTGGTTGAAAGAATAGAAATCTAATCTAGAGTACTATAATAAAGAAGTAAAATCTTGTGATGACTTGGGAAAATTAGTAATAATTGAAAGTTTATTTATAGCCTAAAATACCCAAGTTGTTATCATTATTACAAGTGAATAAATTAATGCATAAAATATACAAATTATATGTTATATAGATACAAGAAATAACATCTGTAACAAAAGCAACATTTTGAGAATATCCATTTTTGAAATGATTCTCTAATTTTTTCATAAAAAATTACATGGTTTGCCTCCTAAGATAGAGTTCAATTTTTATATTGATTTAATACCAGGGGTAGCCCATACATATAAAACACCTTATCATAAAATTTGGTAGATTTGAAAGAGATTAAATATCAATTGTAAGAGCTACTAGAAAATTATAACATTAGGCGTAGTCTGTCACCTTGGGGTGCACCTATGGTCTTTGTGAAAAATAAATACAAAACCTTACATTTATGTGGTGACTATCACATGCTTAGCAAGGTTACTATCAATAATAATTATCCTTTTCAAAGGATAGATGATCTATTTTATCAAATAAAGAATGCATATATTTATCCAAATATAGAGTTGAGATTAGGATACCACTAGTTAAGAATAATGGATGAAGAAATCCATAATATCAATTTTAGAACTCAGTATAAACATTATGAGTTTCTGGTAATTCTCTTTAGTTTAACTAATGCACCTTATACATTTATGAATTTAATGAATAGTGTATTCAAATACATTTTGGACAAGTTTGTTCTAGTTTTTATTGATGACATACAAATCTATTCTAATAATGCAACTAAACATGAACAATATTTGTGTTTAGTGTTTCAAAGGGTACGACAACATAGTTTATTTGGTAAGATGTATATATGTGATTTATTTAAAACTGATATCCACTACTTGGTTCACATAATATCTAAGGATAGAATTGTTATTGATCGAATAATATTAAGGTTATCTAAGAGTTCCCTAGTCTTAAAAACATACATGAAGTACATAACTCTATGGGACTAGCTAGTTATTATAGAAGGCTTGTTGAAATATTTTGTATGTTGGATAACCTAATAAATTATTTTCCATGCAAGGGTAAGAAGTTTGTTTAGAATTTTGAGTGTGAAAAATATTTTCAAAAGATTATAGATTTATTAACCCCATCACCTATGCTTAATGTAATATATGCTAATGGTAATTTTGAAATATAGGTTTATGCATCCATAGAAGGATTGTGTGGCATACTAACTTCTTATGATTCATGAAAACTAAAAGATAATGAGAAAAACTACACCAATCATAACCTAAAACTTTCTACTATTGTACATGCTTTGAAACAATGGAAACATTTTTTGTCTGGTAGGTATTTTCAAGTAAAATATAAACATCATAACTTGGAATATTTTTTTTCTTATGATGACCTAAATGCTCACCCATGTAGATGACTAGAATTAATGAATAATTTTGATATGATTATTTCACATGTGAAAGGTAAGGAGAATTTTTTTGTTGATGCACTCAGTTAATGCATGTATCTCATTACCTTATATATTCTAAATCATAATTTTAGAACTAAACTTTTAGAATAATATTGTTCTGATAAATTTTGCCAAGAGGTAAGTGTAAATTTAGTTGTTGAGCCTATAAAAAATAATTTTTTTAAATTTTCTATTGATTTTGATGGTTTAATCAGCCAAAAAATAGAATTTATGTGCCTAAGTTTCATGACTTAAGGAAAATTATGATGAATAAGTGCTTGAAGCACTTGCTTTTGCTTATCTTGGTGTCAAAAACATGCCACATGAGCTAAAAATATATATTATTTCCTTGGTTTGAAACATAAAGTTACTAACACTATGGTAAATTTCTTGGAATGTCAACGTTGAAAGATGAACATTGTCATCTAGGTGGACTTTTGCATCCTCACGATGTTCTACAAGGTAAGTTGGCTATGATTTCTCTTGATTTCATAGCTAGTTTGACAAAATCTCAAATTAAACATGAGACTATTTTGGTTGTAATATATATATATATATATATATATATATATATATATATATATATATATATACATATATATATATACATATATATATACATATATATATATATATACATACATATATATATATATATACATATATATATATATATACATATATATATATATATATACATATATATATATATATATAGATATACATATATATGTGTGTGTGTGTGTGTGTGTGTGTGTGTGTGTGTGTGTGTGTGTGTGTGTGTGTGTGTGTGTGTGTATGTATATATATATATATATATATCTATATATCTATATATATATGTATATATATATATATTTATTTATTTATTTATTAAATTTGGTCAACTTATTACTATGAATTTAACTGATGATGCATATGTGTTTATTGAATGGTTTGTGAAATAAATATTACAACTACATGGAATTTTGAAGTTATTATAATACAAATTTTAATTCAATGTTCTCAAAAAAATGATTACTAATTTTGGTAAAATATTTAACTTTAGCTCATCTTATTAACCTAAAATAGATGGTAAAATATAAAGATTAAACCAGGTTTTAGAAGACATGTTAAGAATATATATGATCGATCAACACGGTAAATTGGAAAATTATTTATACTTAGTTGAGTTTTCTTACAATAACATATACCATTCTATTATTAAAATAGATCCTTTTAAAGATTTTTATGATTGTAAATATTATCAACCCAAGTTACACCCTTTGAAATAAATTTCTCAACTTTGCTTCAAACTTGGACTAACATGGGAATGGCCTAAAGGTTCTGGGTGACCTTATAACTAGACCAAACCTCTAGATTATGGGGTTAAATACCCTAATGTATCTATTTGTATCATTTCACTTAGACATATTACTATTGGGGTGAAAAAGGATATAAATTGAATAGAATAAATCTACTCTAAGGGGTGGTGATACACCAACATGATCATTCATCCATTCAATTTGGACTCCTAACAACACTAGTGAACTAGAAATAAACTAAAACATTATCTATAATAAATATTAAGTGAAAATATTTCATATGAAGGTATTTATGAGTGACTATAACTTGGAGTCATAGGGTGAGAGGCCTATCTTGAGGTACTTCTAACTATATTACACTCCAAACATGATTACCAAACTTTGACACTTCATACAACTTGCATAAGATAACTTACAATCATATAGGTGTAATAAGGACATGCTAAGGGATGTTTTATACCACTTATCACATCATAATAATCATATAAATTATATAAACCAATCATATATAATCTACAACAATCTATTAATAGTTCAATAGGTTTTTCTAGTAGAAAACTAAACATAGTTTCATCATACCTAGGTGAGGGATATAAATCAAGGCCTTAAGTTCTAGATATATATAAAAATGTGAATGAAGAGAGAGATATGGAGAGAGAGATAATGGTGTTTATATGAGAGTTATGGTTCATAAATTACCATATTCCACTCATTAATTTAGTTTAAAATAGTTATAATAGTCATAACAACCCCACAAATGACTATTTATGCATTGGTTTCCTTAATAACCCATTTAGGTGTTATGATAGAGAGCTGGAGGATGTGGTTATCTTGTTCAACATATCTTAAATCATGGATATTACAATAATTTTTTAAATACCTCCTCTTCGTAGTAGTTACAACATTAATGAGATGTAATTAAGCCATTATAAAACATATAATAACATATCCTCCTTTTGAGCATATTGACCAAGTCAATAAACTAGATTATGTATCAATTATGAAAATTTAATGTGCACTTGAATAATTAAATTCATCATTTATATGGTTAAATTAATATTTTTTTACTCACTTCATCATCCGTCTATGGCAAATTTTATATCTTCGTGTTGACCAAGTAGGACTATAAGGCCAATTAGGCATAGTTACATAATTGTTTGCATTTGATGGTCATGAGATCCTATATTAAACCTTGATATCATCTGAATATGTGAGATTCAGGTTTAAAACAACATTACATACCATTATATATGCCTTTGTTAGCAAAATACACTTGTAACCTTGTCAAACTAGGTGACCAAGTCACCTTCTCCTTTCACATCTACGTACAAGCTATTTGGAGGAGACTTATAAAAGCATTTATAGGTATATTATTAGACATATGGTTTTTATTAATATTAAATTTTCTTAAAACATACCCTTCTAATGATTGACATATTTCAAAATAGCTATACACCTTAAAAACTTCATAAAACATTGAAAAAGTACCCTTTTCTAACAATTCTATATAGTGTCTATACAAACCAACACTATGGGTAGGGTCTCCTTTGATTTTAATTTGTGATTAATGTTTTTTAGGTTAATTCATTATTTTTTGGTTTCCAATATATTCACTTTTCTTAGGTCAGGTATGTGTTAGGGTTTAAATAGGGTTTTAGAGGTCTATCATGTTAATGATGATTTATAAAGATGATACATCCAATCCCAAACTTATGCTCATGTATTTTTATTACATAGACCACCATAAAACTCCTAAAATTATTTGGTTCCCATGTAACTTGTGTGTGGAGATACAAGTAGAAGATGGTGGACTCTAGGATCTTTGATAACCTTCTAGACCTATTTATAGTCTTAGTAATGATTCATATAGTTTGGATCCTCAATCTATCTCAATATTTCATGGATTTAAACTAAATAGGGTTTCAAAATTTCCCTTAGGATTATTTTCCCTAAGAACTTTTTTGATGAAACATATGAACATCTAAAGTAATGGCTTGAGTTGACTATCTAGGATTGTGCAACTTGAGTTAGGCTTAAAGACTAAATGGGCCATCCCTTTGAATAATATTAACTAAAATACCTTTTATAGGACCCATACCAACCTCTTATACCTTATTATTTCCATACATATTATTTGGAGGGTTTTTGTATGACTTCATGTTGGTGTGGGCCTTTAGGGCCTAAGATAGGATTTTAGGCCTAATTGGCCTTCAATGAGTTTTGGGCATCCAAGTGACATGTAGGTGATCTGGGGTTTTAAAATCAACATATTAATATCTTCCTCACTTTTTCTCAACATTCCCACTTTTCTCCAACTTTCTAGGCCAACACCTCTTCTTACAACTCTCATGGGTTTTCTTAAATACCAATGCTCCGTATTAAGCCTATGAATGCCTTGACAATTATATGGGAGATTAATAGATTATATTTACCTTAGCCTATATTTTTATGGATTTTTAACTCCTTTAACATGATTTTAAGGTGTAAAATAGTCTCATGTTTAAATAATTTCACTAATTCTACCCTATGTGTACTCTCATATTTTACCAAGGGTTTATACATAATCAAGCCTGTGTAACCTTGATTTATTATAAGTGATTCTTTATATGTACTAGAAGATTATAAAAATATTAATACCATGTTATTTACTTCATACTACTTCCTCATATGTTTTCATCCTAAGGTAAACTCAAAAAAAATGCCTTTAGTTTGTGTATATAGGCTTGCTTTGGTCTATTAGTCTTGAATAGACTATAATGTTCATTTAAACATTCCTTTTCTCAAGTTGAAACTCTCTTGCTTATCAAATCCATGTTTCAACATCTTACCTCACTTTCATGTATATTATGTCCCCAAACAACCACTCAACACACAAAGATTCCATCAACACTAGTGCACAACCCTATTCACATCCATTTTAGGCCTAATGGGCCATGTAGGACATTAAGCTCTCCTTACTAATTTGAGCTTCCTTTTACCTAGGAACATTTGATAAATATAATTACCTACCCAATCAGGTTATTTCAACCTTAAAAAACTTCCAAGTATGTACAAAACTTTCAACTAGTATGTAGAAGCTTATCTTAGTTCTATCTTTACTCTTAACTAGCCTGATATGACCTTCAAGTTCTTTCTTTACGTATCATGTTTGATATATAACATTTGTTTTTAGGTAAAGATTCTTAATACAAAAACTAATATACTCTTATTCATCATTACATTATCTTTATCTATATGGTGTCATGCTTTTATCCTTCCATTAATGGCTCTTCTTATAGGTTCCCTAGCCTGTCTGGATTGTGAGAGTGAATTCTATCCAATGATAGGACATTGGGGTTACTATAAGTAGTATGTCATAAATCACATGACTCCCACATACACATGCCTTCTTGATTTTCTTATCCCATATTCATTTTAATCATTTGATTTTGGACTATCTATAAAATATAATCATTACCTAAAATATGTGTAAGGAGTAAGGGGTGAGATTTATCCTCTAGGATTATCCACATAGTTCACTACAAACCTCTTTCCTAAGTCATGGGGTTTCTATCCCATTTAACTCCATATGCCTTCAAGTTTATGTGAAGTGGTCTCTTGAGTTCATCTTGACCTCTATTTTCAGTCAAGATTGTAAATGGTCTCACTTAGTTTGATAATAATGAAGGTGTGGTCAGTCTCCCTTTTATTAAATTGAGGTATTTATGTTCCTTAAAACTTTTTTACACCTTCCTTCTTTCCTATCAGATGTTATTATACTTCAAACAATCATTTAGACTCATATATGTCATGAACATTGTGTGTAGGCATACACATGTGACCTCTTAGCCTAATAGGTTTAATTAGTTTATTAGGTCTTCTTACCCATATCACATGAATCAAATCTATATACATGGAAATTGAGTGTGTTTTATAAAAACCATTTAAGGACTATGTCTTCCTTTTCCACCATCATCTTGATGCATAGTTGGACACATTTCTCTACTCCACTTTTAGGTGGCATACTTGCTCTTTGATTATGTAAGATCTACTTCAAGATTGACTTGATGATCATTTGAATACTCCATCTCAAACTTCCTCCTATGTCTTTGTAACTCCTCAAGTTTTTCAATGTTCCCATAAATCTCAAACCAACAATGACCACCCTATGTATCTAGTCTTCTTTAAAGGCTTTGTAATGACTAAGTGAGAGTTTGGTATTACAAAATAGGTTAGAGTTGAGGATGACTTAGTGTATAGTGCGAAGATGAATAGTGGTATTAGATTAAGGGGTCAATGAAGAAGATTTTTTCTATCTTGAATGACACCAAAATATCTTCTGTAGTTACTTTGTCCTTCCCTTACAAAGGAGACCACATCTACTCATGATAGTCATCTTGGAGGAAATATATTGAAGGTTTACATTGTTATCTGGTGTCTTATTTGAGTTGAAGAGGTATATAGTTATTTAATATATTTAATAAATTCATAATTAAATCGAAAACATTATCAATATTACCATCTTATGCACAAGAATTTTACAACATGAAAAACTCCATCTATAGTCTACAAATGGAAGAAACAAGAATATTTACTTTCTTCCACACTCCCATACATGTGAAACATGTTTGGATGGTGATTTTAATGTGATGTGATGATCTACATAACACACATCAAGCATTGGTTCTCATAAATAGTTCAAATATGCACTAAGATTGATGTCATTTCAACTCCTTTCACAAATGAAGAAGGTCATTAGAGTGACTAGATTGTTATCCATTATTCATAGAGTATAGGGCATGAATTTTTAGAAAATTTCCATGAATAATAAGGTAAATATACCCCTTTACCCAATGTTTCAAATCATAATTTTCTCTCTCATACTCATACCATCCACAAACTTGAAATCTCTCTTAGGCTGGCAAAGAGATCAATGGGGAGATAAGTTGGTTCTTGGCATGTTTGACATTATTTTACCATGAAAACTCACCAAAACACTTTGAATGAACCGACATTCCATCTATGACTCCCCTATATATGGATTGACCATACAAGTCTATACAACATATAAAAAAGAATTGAAAATACCCCTTTTCCTACATTTTCTCCATATTTCTAAATTTTATATGCCATTGAAGGATAAAGAGAGTGAAAACATGAATTAATTGACATGTTAAAATAGGAGATACATCATGGGGAGTTAGAGAGATACATTTTTGCATGTGTGGGGTCCATTTGGTGAGTACAAAATGAATATAAATTTTGTGATGGACATTTATGAATATGAAATTCATAGTGAGTAACAATATGATTAAAGTGGGATCTTTTCAAGACATTTATAATGCAATTTAAATAAAAAACTTCCCATTTTAAAATGTTTCTAGATTATATAGGATCATGTATCATGTTTGAGGATCATTTAGCACTATGAAAGGGTTAATCAGAGTTTGAAATAAACTTGAGTAAGTATAACATAAACAATAACCTTAACACACATCTCTAGGATTCAATTAAGATCCAAGCATACTTTATACATCCTTAAATTTTCTTAGTAAGTCCCTATCATAATGAATATCTTGAAACATGTCATTTAGCATAAGAACAAATAACCTCAAAATGTCCAAATTACTTTAATTCTATCAAAAGATCCTTAATCTCATCAAATAAGATTCAAACTACTCACTAAACCTCATGAGACATCTTGACATTCTACTATTCCCTTAAGGATCACGATGACCACTATCATATCACCAAAAGTTACTCAAAATAACTATGATGTGATGAGTTTACAAGAAGCATCTAGAATACATAACCACATTTCTAATACTATGACCAAGGTTTAAAATAGGATCAATAAGGACATGACCATGCAAGAGATCACCATGTGTAAGCTTGGGAGGTTACCATAAAAAAAATTATAGGGGTTGATGTTTGGCCTGGGAGGTAACATTACCAATAATTTCCGTGACTCATAGGGGTTAACCACTTTGTTAGTTAAGGTAACCCACTTATATTCATGACAATTATGACTCATACATGGTAGTAATACTTGATGACCATTCTTACACTACTAAAGATACTAGTACCTATAAAACCTCTAAGATTGCAACAAAATAACAAGACAGAACAAAGAAAACTAAAGAAACATAACTAAAAGTTAAGAAGTAAACAAAAAAATACACCAAAATAACAAAGGGAACTATTTACAAACTTGTGTGACATACTTATTGAGATAAGATAAGAAACTACTAGAAATAATTAATAAAAACACTCCTCATTTCTCCTCCAAGATCAAAAGGGAAACTCCTTTGATCAATTTGGTTACATGAGGTAAAATGGTTGTGTTTATTTGGATCCAATTAGGGTTTTCTCATTATATAAGGACTCCCACTTACAATTAGAGTCATTTTCATGTTCATGACTCTTTAAGAGAGTAGTTGGACCTCTTTGATGCACTCTCAGGTGCAAAAACTAGCTAGGTGAGTCAATCACCCAATCATATTCATTCTAGAATTTCCTTATTTGAATTGAAAATGATAATTCCACCTTATTAATGAGTTGTTTTTAGTTGGTCATGCTTTCATGTAGTGATTACTTTGTTAACTCAATTAACAGGACTTGATTAGTGTCTTCATTTTGCTTATGAGACTCAAAGTTATTAGTTTATATAGTTTTCCTTTTAGGAACTCTATCAATATTCTCATGGGGTAGATGTGTACTATCCAATATTGAATAAATGTTCTCCAAGTCTTCCCAAAAGGCCATTTCTTCTTGATTAATTTAAAATACATGGATTTCCTTACCATTCTTACTATTTACTTATGAAACACTATATTGATCACTCTCATGTTCTAATACAACTTGGTCATCTTCATATTTAGTGCATAATGGTAGATCATAGACCAAATAAAGCTACAAATCATCTTGTCTTGGTATTTCCAAACTTGAATTACTTTCTCCAAGCTCTAAAACATTGGTGGTAACTTCATCTAAAGCCTCAAACTATTGTCTTACTCCATCATTCCAAGTTGTCATCTTGAGTTAATATATTTAACCTAGGAATTCATGGTATAGTTACTACTAATGATATTATAATTCATTTGGGGTGTTTTGAGCTTCAACAATAGTCTCATGTGAGTTGCTTCCAAAACTATCTCTTAGAGGATGAGTTGCACATGTTTTATCTTCATCCACTTCAGCATCATCACATTATGACTACTTTGCATCCTTAATATTTCCTTCATGTTCAAATTATGATATGATGGGATGAATGGGATTACCAATTTGAATATCTTCATCATAGGTGCTTGAGGTGTCTTATTCAAACTGTTATTGAAATTCAATTGTAGTTATAACATGATCCAACTCTTAAAAGACTACCACCTCATTGATTAGCCTTGAAATATAATTTCCCACCATTGGATGCTTAAAATCAATATTAATTGTACTTATTTCCTCTTCACAAGAGAAGAGGGTGTGAGGTAAATTTACCTTATTAGCTTATTTTACATCTTCTGAAGTGTTCTTCCAACTTGAAGATTTAGGAGTATTAACCTTAGACACTAGATTCCTATTATTCCATTGTTAAATTTCCTTATCAAAATAAGATGTCCTTTGATGATCATGAGTGATTATTATATGAAGGGATAGTGGGAAACTTGGATAACTATAAACATACCCTAAATTAGCCTTGATACATCTCTCCTCCTTTTGACTCTAGATATGCCTAGGAGAAAGGTTTTTTCAAGGGTAGGCATAACATAGTTTATTTCTTTATCCCATAGAGGCCTTAAGATGAATTTGTTGTAGGTTATTGAGAAGGCATCGGTGAATATTGAAGATTATCTAGAATGCACATATGTTGATTAGGGGTAGGAGGACAAGTCAAAGGACAAGGATACCCTAACATTGGCCTTAATGTCACTAAACAAGCATAGATCAAAAAAAGGTGACAAGTCTATAACAATGATGGCTTTTGAAATTGAGATCTTAGGGTATGCATGAAGGGTAATTTATAGTTTTTTGGTAATTCCAAATGTTCTTTTAACTAATCCATTCAGTTGTAATTCAATTTTGGAGGTAGGCTCATACACCAAATTCAAACTATCATCCATTGGCTTAGAGATAACTAAATTTTCACCTTATCATCAAACAAGCAATTATGAACTAAGAAATATCCAATGATTACAAAGGTAAGAAAAAGACATGGTGTGCTTACCTTAAAAGGTTATTCTTAGTTTGTAAGGACATTTTGATAATAGACAAGGGATTAGTTTTCAACTTCCTTCTGCTATCATGAATTATTAGGATAATAATAGGGATACTAAGGAGTTGGAGGAGGTTCACAATGAGGTTCATAATCTTAGAAATAAGGAGGCTCATTATAGGGATGATAAGGGTCAACATAAGGTTGATAGGGTTCATAATGGAGTTGATGTTCTTCATAAGGATAGTGATAATGAGGTGCATGATATAATATTTAACCATAGGTATCCATAGATTAGGATGAGGCACATACATAAAAATTTAAACCATGAACAAGAACTACTCTTACCCTTGATATGATGACTTGTGATGCCTTCTAGTATGAAACATGATTGTAAATCCTTTCCCAAGTTCTTGAATTTAATTAAGATGATTACAAGTCTATAAGTGAGTGTTATAATACTTGAATATCATCCTATTATTCATTCCAAAACTTTTAGAAACACAATTTTTACCCTTTAAAGGAGATTTTCAACTCTGCTTCAAACTTGGATTAATAGGGGAATGGCCTAAAGGCTACGAGTGACCTTATAACTAGATCAACTATCTAGATTATGGGGATAGCTCTCTTGGTTATTATATTTGGATAAATTCACTAAGACATTATTTTTGGGGTGAAAATGGATATAAATTTCATAAAATAATTTACTCTAAGGGGTGGTGATTCACCAATGTGATCATTCATCCACTAAATTTGGACTCCTAACAACACTAGTGAGCAAGAAATGAACTAAAGAATTATCTCTAATAAATATTGAGAAATAGTATTTCATATGTATATATTGATGAGTGACTATAAATTGGATGTGCAAGGTGAGAGCCCTAGCTTGAGGCACTTCCAACTAGATTACATTCCAAACATGATCACCAAACTTGGACACTTCATAAAACCTACGTAAGATAACTTATCATCAGATAGGTTTGATAAGGACATAATAAGGGAATATTTATAAAATTAATTACATAATAATAATCATATACATTGTGTAAAAAAATAATGGAGAAGTTGAAACAATCCATTAACAATTTAGGAGGTCTATCAAGTATAAAACCAAATAGAGTTTCTTCATACCTATGTGAGGGATACACATCAAGGCATAAAGGACTGAATATATATCAGAATGGGAATTGAGATAGAAGTAATAGTGTTTATATGATATTTAGGGGTCATAAATGATCATATTCCATCATTACTTTAGTTAAAATTAGTTACAATAATCATAACACCCCGTAAATGACTATCTTTATGTTGGAATCTTCAATGGCCCCTTCAAGTATTGATATGGGGTGGTGGAGGATGTGGTTGAATTTTTAAACCTATCTTAAATCATTTTTACACAAATATGTTTTCAAATACATCCTCTTCTTAGAAGTTACAACATTAATGAGATGTAATTAACCCATCATAAAGCATACAATAGCCTATCCTCCTTTTGAGCATATTGACCAAGTCAAGAAATTAAATTATTTATCCATTATGATCATGGAATGTTAAATTTCCTCCTTAAATTCATTATTTATATGGTGTAATTAATCTATTTTGACTCATTTCATCTACCCTTTAACCAACTTTGATATCTCCTTGTTGACCAAACAGGTCTACTAGGCCAATTAGGCCTAGTTGCCTAACTGTTTGAATTTAATGGCCATGAAATATTGTATGAGACATTTATATAATATAAATATGTAATATTTATGTCTAAAATAACATTTAATACCATTATATATTCCTTTTGAGTAAAATACACCTACAACCTTGCCAAATTAGGTGACTAGGTCACGTTTTCCTTTCAAATTTGTAGACTATTTTTTGGAGGAGACTTATAGAGGTATTTATAAGAATAATAATATACATATGGTGTTTTTTAAAGATTTAAAAAATTTAAAAACTCCCATTCCAATTATTGGCATCTTTCAAAATTGCTCTGCACCTTGCAAACTTCATAAAACCTTTAAAAAGTACCATTTTCTAATAATTTTGTAGTGTCTGTATAGACTAGTACTATGGGTATGGTATTATTTAAGTATAATTTGTGATTTAGGTGTATTTATGGTTATTCATGAGTTTTTTCCCAAAATATTCACTTTTCTTAGGTCAAGTCTGTTTTAGGGTTTAAGCAGGGTTTTGGAGGTCTATCATCTTAACAATAGTTCATAAAGATGAGATCTCCAATACTAAATTTATGGTTTAGGGTGTTTAGTTCATATAACCTCCTAAAACCCTTTAAAATACATGGCTACCATGCATATTATGTGTGGACATATGAGAATAACATGTTGGACTCCAAGCTCTTTAGTAGCCTTTTAGACCTATTTGTAGTCTTAGTAATGATTCATATACCTAAGATCCTCAATCCATCTCACTCTTTCATGGATTTAAATTATATAGGGGTGAAAAAAATACTTTAGGATCATTTTACCTAAGACATTTTGTGATGAATTTTATGAGCATCTAATGTGATGACTCAAGTTGACTGTCTAAGACTATGTAACTTGAGTAATGCTTAAAGACTAAATGGATAAAAAATTATTGTTCAATCAAATTCACTCAATTAACTAACTTTAAATATTACATAAATAGGCTTTTAGAAGCCTTACTACAATACATAATGGAAACATGGAACTAAACATCTAACTAACTAAAAATAAACTACACCCATGTGATTAAGAACTCACTTATGTTTCTAACATCCCCCCTAGCGTAAATATGGGAGAGGAACTACATAGACTCAAGATCTCTAAATCCCCCCCATAATTTTAACTTAGCAGAGGTCAGGTTTGCCTGATAATGCCTCTAATTTTAAAAAGAGAGGATGTAAAAATATGATTCTTCATACAAGTTTTATTGATAATTGCTTTTAACATATAATTATTAAAAACTTAATTATATACAAAGGACATCCAAATGACCACACAAGACACAAAATTAACTATACCAAACATAATGAAATTTGACAACATAGAGGTGACACAAAAATTAACCCACAAAATAAATAAAAATATGACATATAACGTAGATTTCAACCACTTATTTAATAATTTAAAAAAATAACCATTATATGACAAAAGACATTAAAAACCAATTAAAACACCACCATAACAAAAAAACAAAAATTAGTAACTCAAAATAAAAATCTACTAAAAAAACTTTACAAATTCAAACATACATATAAATACCAATACTAAACTATAAACTCAAATATATAAATTAGACATGACAACATAATATAAAAACTAATCTATAACATAACTAAAAACCTTATCACATCTATAAAAAATGAATATGTAAAAACATCTACTTAAAAAATTAATAAAACTTAATAATACTTAAACTTAAAACAAAACAAAACAAACTATGGAGTAATATAAAACATAAAAAAAATTGGAATGAGATGGAGAAGAAATAGATAAGGATCGAAGGTAATAACATCTTTCAACCTTTAATCTACTTTGGCTTCTATAAACTTAACTCCCTTAACATTGAGATTGATAGCAAGGATACTATCATCTTGTTTTGTATATCTACCTACCTATTCTCTAAAATAAATTACTGCCTTAGAAACACCTTTTTTCAACACTCCTACAAGTGGTGTTCGAGCTAGGATATATTCGTGTAGATTTGGGATCTAAATGTTGTCACTGAGTGTAGGGATTGAGTGCCAAAAAAATACAAATAGCCATTAGATACAACTAATAAGATCGTAATGAGTTCCAAATAGATACTGAGAGGAGAGTGATAGGTCTATGATTGGTTGGAATACAACATTAAATAAATGTAGATTTATAGTCTATAATAGTTAAAGCCAAGCCAAATAGATTGTGCTAAATATTTCTAATATGTTTGATTTTTTCTTTATTTGTGTTGAGGGTTAGAGTGGATGATATTTATTTCAAGCTCATAAATCCAAATAGATGTTAAAACCTTCAATGTAGGTCTATAGATCAATAACCACAAACCTTCACTAAATAAATTCATGCAGTTAGGAATAAATCCTTATGATATGGCATAGATGAAACCCTTATGCAAATATTTTTTTATGGTCTTGGAGATAAAATCCATATCCATAGATATAAAAAAAAACTCCTTGTATGGTCAAGTCCCCAAAAAAATTTGACACACACACACACACACACACACAATTTTATAGATACATGGAAAAAATAGCTCTAGAAAATCAATACACATAGATAATAAAATTAGAGACTAATATATATTTTTATTTATACAATTTATTTATCATCGAATGATTAATATTGGAAATTTCACATGGTCTACATTGTTATTCCAAAATCAAGCATGATGAAAGACCTATCTAATGAAAGAGCTTTCGCATGTGCTCTATATTATTTATTTTTATGACAATCAAGGCTTGAAATTATAGAGAGGTCCAAGGTGGAACATGTTCTAATACCAATAATGGGTTTTACCCCATTTCATAGTTAAGAGCCAAATATCACAAATTATTCATAGGCATAAAATATTCTTGGTCAATCAAAATCACTCTATTAACTAAATTTAATGATTACATAAATAGGCTCTGAAAATCCTTACTACAATACATAATATAAATGTGGAATTAAAAGTCTAACTAACTATAAATAGACCACACCTATGTGATTAATAACTCACTTATATTTATAAATAGACCTTTACAAGCCTATTTTACCTTCTTATTGCCATCTATTTTCTTGATATGGTCTCGGTATGCTTCCATGGTCGTGTGGGCCTTCTAGACTTAAGATAGGCTTTAAGGCCTAATTGGCCTTGACTGAGTTTTGGAGGTCTAAGTGATCTATAGGTAATATGTGGTTTTATAATAAACACAATATTATCTTACTCACCTACTCCCAACCTTACCAATTATCTCCAACTATTTGGGCTAACACCTTAGCCTACAATTCTCATGGGTTGTCTTGAATACCATTGTTCACTATTAAGCCTAATAATGTATTTACAGTTGTATGGGAGATTAGTAGATTATGTATACCTTAACATATATTATTATGGAGTTTTAACTCCTATAACATGATTTTAGGGTGGTCAAAACCCTCAAGGTTAAATATTTCTACTAATTCTTCCCTCTATGTGCTCTCATATTTTACCAAGGGTTTATACATAGTTAGGCTTATGTAACCATGATTGGTTTAAGTTATTCCTTATCTAAAATAGATTCTATTAATAATTTTAATACCATCTCATTTATTTCATACTAATTCCTCATATGTTTTCATCTTCGGTTCACCTCAAAATCAAATGCCTTCAGTTTGTGTATACAGGCTTGCTTAGGTCTATTACACCTAAATAGACCATAATATTTATTTAAATGTTCATCTTATTAAGTTTAAACTCTAATAATTATGAAAATAATGTTTTACCTTCCTTACATACCTTTTAGGTATCTTATATCCTCAAAAAACCACTCAACACACATGGATGACATCAACATTAGTATAAAAGCATGTTCACATCCATGTTAGGCCTAGTGAGCGAAGTAGGCCATTAATTTCTCCTTACTAATATGAGATTCCTATTACATAGGGATATTTGATACATAATCCTACCTACCCCATTAGTTTATCTTAACCTTAAACAACTCCCAAGTATGTATAAAACTATCAACTGGTATTTATAGGCTTGTCTTAGTTTTATCTTTAGATCTAACTAGCTTAATATGTCTTTCAAGCTCTTTCTTTACCTATCATGGTTTATATAAAACATTTGTTTGTAGGTCAATGTTATTAAGAGGAAAACTCATTTACTCTTCCTCAACCTTGCATTTATTTTATCTGCATGGTTTCACACTTCTACCCTTCCACTAGTGACCTTTACTATAGGTTCCCTAGCCCATCTAGACTATGAGAGTACATTCTCTCTTGTGCTAGGAATTTGTGGTTACTCTGATTAGTATTCCATGAATCATATGACTCTTACCTACACATAACTTCTTATTTTATTATCCCTTATTCATCTTAATCATTTTTTTTTAGATTGTCTATAAAATACAATCATTGCCTATATTATGTGTAAGGAGTAAGGGGTGAGATTTCTCTTGTAGAGTTATCCACCTAGTTCACAACATACCTCTTTATTTCTTCATAGGGTTTATATCCTTTTAAAATCCATATGCCTTCAATGTTATTTGAAGTGGGCTCTTAAGCTCATCTTGACCACCATTTTCATTCAAGCTTGTAAGAGGTTTCACTAGGTCTACTAATTATGAAGGTGTGATTAGTCTCACTTTTATGAACCTAATATCCTTATGCTTCTTCTAATTTTTTTACACCCTCCTTACTTCCTATCATATTTTTTTATAATTCAAACAATCATTTAAGACCCGTAGATTCCATGAACTCTATGCAAGCTTGTACTTAGGACTTCTTATGCCTAATTAGATTAATTAGGTCATTAGGTCATCCTACCCATTAAACATGAATCAAACCCATGGACATGGAGATTGAGGATATTTTATGAGACCATAAAAGGACTATGTCTTCCTTTTACACCATATTCTTAATGTATGGTTGGTCACATTTCTCTACTCTACTTATGTGTGGTAGACTTGTTATTTAAATGTGGAAGATCTACTTTAGGATTGAATCGATGATCATTTGACTCCACATCAAATTTCATATTGTGTCTTTGTAACTCCTCATGTGTTTTAATGTTACCATAAATCCCAAACCAAAAATGACCACCCTATATCTAGTCTACCCTAAATGGTTTATAATGACCTGGTAAGAGTTTGAGACATTGTAAAATAGGCTGGAGATGAGGATGACTTAGTATATAGGTCTAAAATGAATATAGGCTAATAGATTAGGGACTAAATGAAGAAGATTATATATATATCTCAATTTCCACCAAAAGATATTTTGTAGTTACTTTGTCCTTACCTTAGAAATTAGACCACATTTAGTCATGATAGTGATCTTGGAGGAAAGACATTGAAGCCTTAATTATGTTTTGGCTCAGTTGAGTTTATGATTTAAATAGGGATTTAAATGATTTTGTAGACACCAATATCGTGTCAACCCCCCTTGGTCCTCTTATAAACATTAACACTCCTAACCCATAGTTAAACACCTTATTAATTTAAAAACTACTTATTTTAAATTAATTACCTCACCTTGGACACCTCACCTAGACACATCACCCTAAGACCGTTTCTTAGCCTATGAGTTAGCCTAAGACTAGGTCCCCCAAATCCTAACTACCCATGACCTATTCTCATTCCATCTTAACTCCATAACCAACTCCTGTGCCTCATAAGCCTTTATTTTGACCATTCTCCAATGGAAAAGGCACTTGGCAGGTGGAGAAATGGGCAAAGAGCTAAAAAAATAGCCCTTTTACCTATTCTCTCTCTGTCAACATTAGTCAACCATTGGTCGACATTGGCAGTCCTACGTCGATGCTGATAGGATCTCCAATGTTGGTTACATAAGCTAAGCTTTAACATTGAGCTACTGCCCACCTTCTTGCACATTCACATGCACACTCTGAGATTTCAAGCATCAGAATGTGACTATCATTCTCTTGGCTATTAAAACTATGCACAAATCATTCCAGAGACTATATTGAAAGATTGTACGAATACCTTGAGCTACTAAATTGAATCAATCCATGTTCACTTCATTCGCTCACAACACTGGTCATATCAGCCACAATAGGAATCACTATTTTGACACCTCTGGGTCTTCACCTAATAAAGCTAAATACTCTAGTTTTCATTTTAGTGTTTTAGAATACATTATTAATTAGTTTCCATTAATATTCCTAAATACTCTCAAGAGGCCTGACTTCTTTTGTGGAAGGGCTTAAAGGCCTTCCCCTTATTCTTACCCCCTTTGCACACCAATCCTCCACCTATACCCTTCCTCTGACCTCATTCACCTTCCCATAACCTTACACTAATGTCTGAACATCCAAAAACCTCTCTGTCTATCTTGGAGATACTCTAAAAGCTATCCAAGGCCAACAACCCCTACTGACATTGGCAACCCAACTGATGTTGACACCATTTTACCCAACCAACCTCAGTAGATACGTCGACGTCGATGACTATGTTCTGAACTAACAAACTAGAAAACCTATCCAAACAGCCCATAGACTAGATAAAACCTTCAACCATCTTTTTGTAACATTCTGAGACACACAGACTGCAGGGAATAGGTACACACCATCTACTTTTCCATTTCTTTAGTCTTTTATCATTTATTTTTATACAACACTTTTATATTTAAATAGTGGACTATCATCCCTTAAGGAGCTTCACGCTTTTGAGACCGAGCGTGTAACTTGGCAGTCCACCATATCCTCTTCTAACATCTTCCTTGTTTAAGTTGTATTCTTACTGCAAGTGTTTCCTCCATAGCCAAAGAAGATCTCCCACAAGGCTTGGATATGGTGCACACTAAATCTAAGTAACATCAAACCCACAACCTCCTAACCTTAGTTTCATTCTCATTTGAATGAAAATAGTCAAAATATATAGAAACATTCTGGCACACTCGGTGGGACCCTTGGGGTTTCCCTTGGGTTCATTCTTCTTCTTTTAAAAATAAAATTTTCATATAAATGCATTAGAAAAATATTCACTTCTTGCATCCCCTCTTCTATCTTTTTGTTTCAAAAGGAAATCATTAATAGAGGTTAAAAATAACATCTCTTTTTCTTCTTGTTACTTCTTCAATGCATCATAGAGTAGTGAAAAACTCATACTTTTTACCTCTTCTCCATTTGTTTGCATTTGAACAACATATTTCAATTTGAGTTAAAAACTACTGCATTTCATTCTTTCTTGGATGCACACTTATCCCACTTAGTAATTAAACCATTATGAATGAATCGTAGTGCACAAATGTGACACAACCAAAGCACAATCACTTCAAATCAAACACATAAACTGACTTGAGACAAGGCCCGTCTAATATTTCATCACCTAGTGGATACCTTACCCCACCTGGTGATTCTACTTGGATTTTACCACCAAGAGGAGGACCCACTCTATTCTCTAGTAGAATATAAACTATAGGGAAGGTATATTTTGGATAAGTAGCCTAGCTCAGCTTTGGGTTCATGAAGTGAAGGGAGCAAGCCCCAGGACCAGGCCACATACTGACCCTAACACATATATCTTTGAGCACCATAACACAACTTGAAACCAGCCATAGACTTCCTCTCTAGGACCTATTCTACAAGCCCAACTCACAACACATTCACTTAAGGCATAAGCCACCAAGACTTTAAAACAAATTCCTAGGAATCTAATGTTTTAGAGGTTGCTTCCCTAATCATCTTTTCTTCTAGTTTTATTTAGGTGTTTGAGCTGGTAAGGTCATACCATTCTGAAGTCCAAAACAACTTAGAATATCTTCTTTTTCCAAAAACTATCAATCTTCTCTATTTTTGGAATTACATAGAAATTGACATTAATTTCTCCATTGACGTCGACAACATTTTCTAACTGATATCGGTTAAACAACTGACATTGGTCACTATCAATAAATAAATAAATAAAATTCCAAATAACAAGCTTAAAACCCAAACTTCTTGTCGTTTTGCACAAATTCTAGTTTTCTAAAACTAAAACACATAGTTTTTGGAGCCTAAACCCCTTACACCTTAGATGGTCTTAACATGCAGTCAAGCCAAATTCCTTGTTGACCATGTGAGTCAAGAACCACTCCCACATTCGCCCTTCATGCCAAGTCATCTAATGGAGTATACTTCAGACAACGAGCATACTCCTATCCAACCTACCCTCAATCAATCTCCTATTATTCCTGAAGGGGATGAAGACTTTGAGAGATTCCTTGACCACAAGATCAAGGCTCTCCAACATTATCTCACTAGAAGCCAAATGTAAGATCCTTCAAGTAACCCTATTTATGGGATGCCAACTTCCTTGGTTGAAGCATAAATGATATCAATAGCCTCCACTACCCAACCTATGGACACTCAGGCCACTGCCTTGACTAGTAATCCATCCATGGCCAATGTTCAAGATTTGGCTTCCCCTTCTATCCTTTCTTGCCCTACCTCCATTGGGGTTTTCGTACCCCCTCAAATTCAAACAATTCAACCAAGTTTGACACCTTTCTAAAACTTGATTTTCTCTATCCCATCCACTCTTGCACCTATAAACATGAGAGTGACCATTTATCCTTTAAGTAGTGTCACTACCATTCATCCACCCTTGGCGGCATCTTGTCAAGTTGTGCCCTCTAAATTCACAACACAAGTCCCCTTGGCCTCAACATCGGCCCCTATGACAAACTATCAATATATTGCACCTACACAAATGCAACTAAGTATGACATACACCCCTTTTAACACCTTCCAAGTACCCTATAACTTAGGGGGTGCCCCTCATGCAAATCCATTTAAAAATCTAATTAAGATGTTGATGGATAAGATGTCCAACCTTGAGACATCTATTTCAGGTTTGAGGAGTGTTCTTTCATATGAACAAATCTACAACGAACTTATCCACCCTTCAGTTCCTATTCGACCATACCCTAGCCAATGGGAACTCCAAAAATTTACTCACTTTTAGAGTAAAGAGGACCCAAAACAACATCTAAGAGTGTTTAGACATGCTTGCTACCTCATAGTGCACGATGATGCATTATTGCTTTGTACATTCCCTATGTCACTTTCTTGCACTGCCCTTGACTTGTATAGCTCCATTACCAGTCATTCTCTCTTCACCTTCACTCAACTCACTTAGATATTCCTTGATCATTTCTTAATCAATATTATCAAGAAGGTCTCCATCACAGACCTTTATTCCATTAGACAATTTGAGGATGAGTCAATAGCAGACTTTGTTGCTCATTGGAGAGGTTTGATCAACCAACTCTCCTTCTCACTACCTCAACTTGAGCTCATTGAGATCTTTTCAAGAGCATGTGCCAAGT
Organism: Torreya grandis; assembly: GCA_037957365.1. Classification (NCBI taxonomy): domain Eukaryota; kingdom Viridiplantae; phylum Streptophyta; class Pinopsida; order Cupressales; family Taxaceae; genus Torreya; species Torreya grandis. The sequence goes on from JARHVA010008800.1 coordinate 247,619, forward strand.
ACATCTTGTCTACTCTATGGGTTCAAACTGTCCACACCTTTGATGAAGCTTTCACTATGGCCCAAAAGCTAGAACTCCATGCAATCAAAGAAGACAAGGTCAAATTGCGTAACAAAAAAACCAATGCAAAACCCAGTGAGCCTTCTTCTCCCAAACCTTCTTCTTCCCACCCCAAGTCCAAGGGATTGGTGAACACTGTAGTCCTTAGGTCACCATCTTCTACCACAACCAACCAATCTAAGCCCTTGACTTTGCAAAACATCACTAAACAATTCCAACAACGGTATGAATAGCGATGATACACTCTAATAGGAGAATCATATGCTTCCATATTGGATAAATTAGTCAAGTAAGGAGTCCTCAACCTCCCTCAAATCTGACCACCTATCTAATTTGACCCCTCACAAGCCATCCCTTCAGGGTATAGGGAAAACAACTTTTGTAACTATCATCATGTCAAGGGTCCTGACACGGATAATTGCAAGTCCCTAAAAAACATTGTTCAAGACATGTTAGACAATGGGGACCTTGTTTTGGATAACTCTAATGTGCTAGCCAAAAAAAACATGAATTTCTTTAGGCAACCATTTCCTAACCATCCCTTAAGTTATAATAATGATCAGACCATGGTTGATGACCCTCAAGAATGCAACATACGCATAGTCGACATGGTCTTTCCTTTCATTCCTATCCAACCTCTCCCATAATTTGAAGAGGTTGGTCAACCCATTTCTCCACCATGGGTAGAAGAACCTATTTTACCCATACCACCCCAACACAACAAAGAGCTCCCTTTACCTCTCCCTCTTCCTCATGTGGATGAAACCATTTCACCTGCATCACCCCCATGACATAAAGCACCTCCTTTACCCATTCTTCTACCTCGTCAGGATCCTATATTACCTATTCTTCTTGCCCCTACCTTCCCTCCCTTTATACCATTGGAAGAACTTACCATTCATAACCCATGCCCTCATGAAGAAGGAGCCATCATCCCTCTGCTTCACCCTTTATTGGATCCTTCCTCTCCTATTTCTCCTCCACTGATTGAGGATAGTCCTCCATCCACCCCCCTTTCACACGTAGTAGAGTCTATTTTAACCTCTCCCATATTGGAGGATGTTTTGATGGTACCAACGCTGGTGGCCCTACCCTCATTCTTCTTATTACCAATGGAGGATCATAATTTCCATGCTCTTAGACCACATGTGAAAGGCATGATCATTTCTATGCTCTATTTGCTTAAAGATCCAAATTATCCAATCCTTTCTCTACTAAGAGAAGAACTTGCCACATCACCCACTTCAGCTGAGGAAGATCTAGTGATGGTTCTCTCTCACCTTTGGCTTGAGATCACTGCATCCAACACATTTCTGCTCTCACAATCACTCAAATCCTTCAAAGGACTGATTATAAAGCCTCACACGCTGTCATCTAAGCCTTTCTCTTGATTGACAAAAAACTTAGGATTCCTCCATTCTAGGAACCTAGAGTATGAGGTGTTATGGGAGTGACTTAAGGCTCCTTATCTTACACATTCCACTTTTCCTTATACTGCCAACCCTTCTACAATGATTTACACCAAAGTCTCTGATGAGGATAGTGTTTCAACTTCTAAATCATCAGATGCTCAACCTTCCACATCTGAATCCAAACCCTCGCAAGCATCCACCATGCTAAAATAGATTAAATCTCTCAATTTTTGACCTATATCAAACCTCACTCACCCATAAGTGAAGTTAGATTTGAACCTCACCCTACATAATAGTGGTCCTCACACCATAATAAAGAAGGATGTTAAACCACATCGGTCTACTCCTCCCCCACCTTCACTATTGCCCTCTATCTTGGGTCCACATCCTTCTACTTTAATAGGAGTGATCCCTATAGCAATACCTCACAAAGATAAACTACCTCCATTACTCCCTCTAGCTGTCAAAAACATATTTCCTTCAAAAAATTTGAAACCTCTCATTAATAAAGTGCCATCTACGCATGTGGCCACACCACTAACCAAAAAGGTGGTGCAAAAAACTCCCCCTACAACTCCTAAATAGAAGTTATCAACCCCTAATAGAACAACAAGCATAGATCCATTAGTGGGTTCCTATGTTTCACTATTACACCAATTATTACCATCTTCTAGCATCATTCTCTTGCCCAGTAAGCCATACTGACCTCTCGAATCAAAACCATCTTGGTTCGACAACACTCAAATCCACTTATATCATTGCACACTTGGGCATGATATTGAGAGTTTTTATGCTCTTAAGATTGTCATTCACCAACACCTAGAAAAGGACACCCTTCCATTGAGGATTATTTTGACAAACTACTGACACCATCCCATGCCTCCCAAACCTCCTCACTTTGAATCAAGATCCCAATGTGAGATTATGCTCCCTCTACCACCTCCCCCTTTATTCAAAATCAACACTATTAATGCAACCACCAGGTCCCAAACCCTAAAGGATAAAAGAAAAGAGCATGTTGTTACCCCTTGGACATATCCATTAACCAAGCCCTCTCCACCACCAAAGCCCAAGATTTCTATCTTGGGCACATCTCAACCAACATCTTCAGGGGAAATTCATGAATCCATGGTGAAACAACTTCACCAAACCCCTATGAAGATGTCTTTATATGATCTAATACAAATCTCTCCACAACATCACCAAGCCTTGATCATAGCTTTACATATAGTGGAGGTCTAACCTGAAGACCCCCAACCACTGGTTGCCTTAGTCAAAATGTTACCCACCATTGCCTCCATCACCTTTAGTGATTTTGAGATTCCTGCCTCCAACCTTGAAGATCAAGATGATGCCCTCTTTATCATAGATTATATTGATCAAACTCACATTAAGTGGGTTATGATTGATGGAGGTGCTAGCATCAACATCATTTCTACCCTTGCATATGATCAACTAGCCCTTCCAAACAATTACATGTCAAAAACTAACGTAATTCTTCATTCTTTCAATGATGCCAATACCACTACCATTGGTACTGTGGTCTTGCATGTTTATGTTGGCCCACATACAATTCCAAAACTCTTCTATATCATCAAGGGGGAGTTTCAATATAACATGCTATTGGGATGACCTTGGATATGTGCCATGACCTGTGTCCCTTCCACGTTACATCATTGTGTCATGTTTAAACACAAGGGGCAGGTTCATGTCATTCTTACTAACCCTTCCCCCTTTAAAACATGCAACATGACCTATTAACCTAATGATTTTCTCATCCCTTTGAAAACATCCACCCAAACACCACCTCCACCTGCAAAAGCTTTGACAAGCTCGCAGACACCAGTTACAACTATGCCTACTCCTCAAGTGACCACAAAAGATCTTATGGAAGATACCTTCCAGTGCCTTTCACTTTGGGAGTATCATTTTCTTACCCTTGACATGTTCCAAACTCTACAAGAATATGGAAAACTTCATCACCACCCTAACTATGACCATCACATCAGAATGGTCATCCCATATGGTCCTCCCGATCTTTAAACTAATTTCACCTATGGAGGGCTAGATCAAGGTCCTACTATTGGAAATCCTCTCTCATCACCCTAACTATTCTCTTGTGATTTCTCCTTCCTTGGCAACCCTAGCTTTGCTCACACCTATCTTCATAGGTGTACATGGAAGGGTTCTGGTTTTGGGCATTATGAACAAGGTCCCCACAAGCCCATTGAGCCTCAAAATGATGAGGCAATCAAAAATTCTAAGAAACAACATGGCATGGGTTTCAAAGAACCTACAAAACTCTCTAAGATTCCTCGCCATGAAACTATCATAGAGAATTCTCCTCCAAACTCACCTATTCACCCACCATCACCTACAGAGTCGGTGGTCTCCATCCCTCCTAGTTTTCTTTTCATAAATGCCATTCACTTGGAACCCCTGACCTATCAACTAGGTGAGGCATGAAGGTCTCTTCCTCTCATTTATCTAGACATGATAGATGATGAATCTTCTAGCATCAACACTATCTAATGCCTGGATGATGATGCCATAATCACTTACATGGGTATGGATGACTCCTTCATATAATGATCACTTCCTTCAAAAACATAGGTTATGTTAAACCAATAAACTATTGACATTAATCTCCCATCTTCTGATGTTCCTCACATTTTAAAGATTGGTCAATCTTTAGATGCCCAAGAACAAATTGACTTACCACATTCCTTACAGATCATAACAAAGCCTTTGCTTGGTCCTATAGTGATATGCCTAGTATTGACCCTGACATTGTCATCCACAACATCGTCACAAATCGTGAAGCTAAGCCTATCAGGCAAAAGCTTTGTAGGATGCATCTTCGTGTCGCACTCCTTGTCAAAGAGGAGCTTCAATGTCTTCTCTCCATCTCATTTATCCAACCCATTGATTATCCATAATGTGTGTCAAACATTGTCCCTATCACAAAAGTAACAAGGGGAATTTGAATTTGTACTAACTATCATGACTTCAGCCTGGCTTACCCAAAGGATGACTTTCCTTTGCCAAACATCGACCAACAAGTTGATGTTACGAATGGTCATGAGATACTATCCCTCATGGATGGGTTTTCAAGATATAACCAAATCTTGATTGCCCTATAAGATCAACATAAAACCACCTTCATCACCCCATGGGGGCCATTCTCCTATAGGGTCATGCCTTTTGGCCTCAAAAATGTAGGTGCTACATACTAATGCACCATGACTTATATCTTTCATGATCTCCTCCACAAAATCATGGAGGACTATGCAGATGACCTACTAGGAAAATCCAAACTTCACCGTGACCACCTAACCATTTTAAAAACAATATTCACTCACCTATTATAATATAATGTTTGACTCAACCCCAAAAAATGCATCTTTGGGGTTCTCTAAGGGAAGCTTTTGGGTTTCATCATTTCTCTCCATGGCATTGAGGTAGATCTAGCTAAGATTTGAGCCATACTCTAGATGCCCCTACCAACTAACCTACAACAACTTCACAGCCTATAAGGGAAGCTTCAATCTATTCATCACTTTATCTCACAGCTATCTAATCGATGCCAACCCTTCCATCACCTCATTAAGAAGGATGTCTCATTTAATTGGAATAAGGATTAATAAGAGGCTTTTGAGGCTCTTCAATGTTATCTTATCTCTCCACCAGTCCTTATTCCACCTAAAGATGACCAACCCTTCTATCTTTACATTTTAGCAATAGATCATTCCTTAGGTGTCGTGATTGCACATCAAGATGAACAACATCATGAGCAGGTGGTTTATTATATAAGCTAAATGCTTATTAACTAGGAAACTTGGTATACTCATACTAAAAAAATTTTCTTGGCATTAGTCTATGCCACCTCCAAACTTTGCCACTATCTCCTTAACCACAAGACTTACGTCATCACCCACACCAACCCTCTCAAATACATGTTAGGGTGTGGAGCTAAAAGCTTCACCAAGGAGCATACATTATCAGTTTTGGGTCTACACAGACACTGGCGTCGGTCAGGAGAGACCGACATCAGTCAGGAGTAATTGCAGAGACGTCGACATCGGTAGAGGGTCGGCCGACGGTGGTCATAGACAAGCAGTAGGAACCGACGTCAGTTACCTGCGTGTCCAGAGAGCTATTTCCATGGATAGAAGCAAGTGTTTGCATGATGAGTTTGAGTTGTAGTCTCAAGCTCGCATCTCTATTATTAGAAATATTATTTTTAGAGCCCTTATTCAAGTGGCTTAACTATTTGTTGGAAGTGCATGCTCAAGTCTCCTAATTCTATATGTAGAATTAGATCTTCCTAGCTTATTATTGTAGTTGTAGTGGATTATTATGGTAATTCATTGTATGTGAAGAACAGTACATAATTGAATCAATCTAGGCTTGTTGGAGTTGATTGTTCTTGAGAGAGAGAGAGCTCTTGAGGAATAGAGATCTATTGAGAGATCTATACATCTAGGAGAGGTGTGGAAGAAAGAAGTTTCTTCAATTATATTCCTTTTGTAAAGAGTTTGTTAATACAAGTTTTCAGGGTGTTTTCTTGTATCTCTTGTTCTTGCTATTATCTCATTCTAATTACTTGTTAATCTGATTTAATTCCGTGTTTATTACTTTCACAATTGTAATCTATTGTTGGTTGATCCCCAACAAGTGGTATCAGAGCCTTGGTTGTAGGTTTAGAGCTTGATATCCAACAATTGGTATCAGAGCTCAGGTTCACTAATAAGTGGTTCAGATTTGTGTAGTGTGTATTGATTACAGGTTCTCATAGGGGTTTCTATAGGGATTTCTATTTGAGTGGGAGAAGTTTGTGTGCAAATTGAAGAAAAGCTTGTATGGCCTCAAGCAAGCTCCTAGGCAATGGTACTTAAAATTTGATAGGTTTATGACTAAGCATGGCTATAGTAGGTGTCAATCTGACCATTGCATGTATTTAAAGAGATTTGATAATAGTAGATATATTATTCTATTGTTGTATGTAGATGATATGCTGGTTGCAGGATCTCACATGTAGGATATCTCTGAGCTTAAGGTGAAATTAGCTCAAACGTTTGCTATGAAGGATTTGGGAGTAGTAAAGAAAATCCTTGGCATGAACATTAAGAGAGACAAGAAAAATCACAGGTTGATATTGTCTCAAGAATATTATGTGGACAAAGTGTTGAAACGGTTCAATATGCAGGATGTTAAATCGGTAAGCACACCTTTGGCTACACATTTTAAGTTGAGTAAAGAACAATGTCCTAATTCATATGATGAGGTAGAGTACATTAGTAAGGTTCCATATTCTTTCGTAGTAGGGAGTTTGATGTATGTAATGGTGTGTACTAGACCAGATATTGCCCAAGCAGTGGGAGTGGTAAGTAAGTATATGGCCAATCCAGGTAAGGAACATTAGAAAGCAGTTCAGTGGATCCTTAGATATCTAAGAGGAACCAGTAGTAGGCACTTGTGCTATGGAGGTTCAGATACTTCTCTACATGGTTATGTAGATTTAGATATGGCAGGTGATTTGGATGGTAGGAGGAGCACTACAGGTTATGTTTTCACTATAGGTGGAACGGCAGTTAGCTAGATATCTAAGTTGCAGAAGGTTGTTGCCTTGTCAACTACAGAAGTAGAGTATATTGCAGCCACAGAGGCTAGCAAAGAGATGATATGGATGACACGTTTCATGGATGAGCTTGGTAGGGAGCATGAGAGTTGTAGATTATACAGTGACAATCAGAGTGCAATCCATTTGGCTAAGAATTCAGCCTTTCATTCAAGAACAAAGCACATACAGCTAAGGTATCACTTCATACGACAGGTATTGGAAGATGGTGAGTTGAAGCTGGAGAAGATCCATACAAATAGGAATCCTATTGATATGTTAACCAAGCCAGTTACAAAGGAGAAGTTGAATCTTCATTCAAGTTCTGTTGGTCTTCATGATTGAGTTGAAGATGGAGGAGCTAGAAGATGTTGTTGTACAGGTACTGGTGCAGCTATTTATATCCAAGTGGGAGATTATTAGGGTGTGGAGCTAAAAGCTTCACCAAGGAGCATACATTATCAGTTTTGGGTCTACATAGACACCGGCATCGGTCAGGAGTGACCGACATCGATCAGGAGCAGTTGCAGAGACGTCGACATCGGCAGAGGGTCGACTGATGGTGGTCACAGACAAGCAATAAGAACCGATGTCGGTTACCTGTGTGTCCAGAGAGCTATTTCCATGGATAGAAGCGAGTGTTTGCATGATGATTTTGAGTTGTAGTCTCAAGCTCGCGTCTCTATTATTAGCAATATTATTTTTAGAGCCCTTGTTCAAGTGGCTTAACTATTTGTTGGAAGTGCATGCTCAAGTCTCCTAATTCTATATGTAGAATTAGATCTTCCTAGCTTATTGTTGTAGATGTAGTGGATTATTGTGGTAATTCATTGTATGTGAAGAACAGTACAAAATTCAATCAATCTAGGCTTGTTGGAGTTGATTGTGCTTGAGAGAGAGAGCTCTTGAGGAATAGAGATCTATTGAGAGATCTATACATCTAGGAGAGGTGTGAAAGAAAGAAGTTTCTTCAATTGTATTCCTTTTGTAAAGAGTTTGTTAATACAAGTTTTCAAGGTGTTTTCTTGTATCTCTTGTTCTTGCTATTATCTCATTCTAATTACTTGTCAATCTAATTTAATTCCATGTTTATTGCTTTCACAATTGTAATCTATTGTTGATTGATCCCCAACAATACATGCATTCCAAGCCATACCAAAACCAATGTATGGCTTGTTGGCTGATGCTTCTCACTGAGTTTGATTTAAAATTCATTCAACAAAAGTCTATAAAGGGGCAAACAATCACTGACCAACTAGCAGATGCCCCTTTACCTAATAACCAACCCTCTAACTATGAGTTTCTTGATGAATCTATCACCATGCTATGCACCAATGACATCCCTTATCAAATCATAATGTTCTTTGATGTATCTAAATGTCAACTTAGTGAGAGTATGAGGGTCATCCTCATCCCTCACGAGGGTGAGCCCATGCCTCATCCTTTAAACTTGACTTTGAATGCACCAATAACATGGCTGAGTATGAAGCCTTAATTTTGGGGCCTCAAACTACCATTTTCTTGGGCATTTAGACAATCAATATCTTTGGTGACTTATAACTAGTCATTAATTAGATTAACGGTTCACATCTTTGTAAAAATGATGTTTTGCAATGATATAAAAACTGTGTTGCCACAATATTAGGGTCTTTCGACCATTATCTCTTGCAAACTATTCCTCTCTCTAGGAATAAGTTTGCCAACATAATGGCTTCACTCGCCTCACATATCCCATCTTCATCTGCTTCCTCGAGAATCTATGTCATGGTACATCATTTGGCATTGCCCTCATATATCTCAACTGACATCAACTTTGTTGGCAATATCGACTCTAGTCCACATGATGTTTAATATAAACAACTTGTTGACTACTTGACTTATTCTATCATTCCTCCTGATCTCTCTAGCAAGGGATGGTGGGCTTTTATCAAGAGTACCTACTCGATACACCATGTTAGGGGGTCTTTTCTACAAATGAGGTTTTGACAGCCTCCTTCTTTGATGCCTAACCACCACTAAGACATCTCATGCCATCAAACAAGTCCATGATGGGATTTTTAGAGGACATTTCAGTGGTAACTTGGTTGCAAAGCACATCCTCCACTTGGGCTATTATTGGCCCACTCTTCACCAAGACTGTAGTGACTATGTTCAGCATTGTATCAAATGCCAACAACATGCTAACCTACTTCATGTCCTTAGCCATGCTTTACAAGTTGCTAAGAATTTTTGGCCCTTTTCATAATGGGGCTTAGATCTAATCAGTGAGAATAACCCTCATTCATCTCTCTAACATCAGTTTATTATCACAACGACTGAATATTTCACTAAATGGGTGGAATCTATTCACCTCATCTCCACTAAAGCTAATAAAATTGTCAACTTCATTAACCATCACATCATCTATCATTTTGGTGTACCTCACAAGATAATCATTGATAACATCAAATCTTTCCAAAACAAAACTGTCCAAAAGCTTTGGGACACTTTTGGCATCAAACTCAGCTTTTCCTCACCTTACTATCCACAAGTAAATGGATAGGTAGAGGCTTCTAACAAAATATTAACTAAAATCCTAATGAAGGTAGTCAACAACACTAGAAGGGATTGGTACACTCACATTCCCTTCACTTTATGGGCCTACTACACTAGCATCTGAACCCCTATAGGTGCTACACCTTTCTCCTTAGTGTATGGAACCGAGACCGTCTACCCTCTTAAAGTAAAAATACCTTCTCTTCACATCTCCTTACATGACATACTCTCTAATGATTACTTTCCTCAAGATCAATTAACACAACTTGAGTCACTCAATGAACATCATCTTGCCGCTCTTAATCATCCTTATATCTACCAAGATCACATCAAGCATGCCTACAATAAAAATCTGAAAGAGCAAGATTTCAAAATTAGATATTTCATCCTTAAAAAAAACCAACATGTGATGAATATGGAAAGAAGCAAATGAGGCAAGTTTGCTCCTAATTAGCTTAGACCTTATATAATAATGCACAAGTATGGATCAGGCACTTATCATCTATCTTCTCTCGAAAGCTGGCCAAAACCTGAGCCCCTTAATGCCTTACATCTATGACCATTCTACTACTAACCAAGTAATCATTCACTTTATGTTTAACTTGAGCTCATCCCTTGGAATAAACCCTGTCATCCTCATTCTTATTCCTTTCAACCCTTTTCCCTACAATAATTAGTTAACCCCTTTCTTAAGCATTAATGCTTTATCCTAATAAAAGGGAAACCCCTAAATCTCTATAGTCTAGTCCATGACTAAAACATCAATTAATGAAAAAACAAAAAATTGGGATGCCTAACAAAATATTAAAAGGTCATAAACTATAAATGTAGACTACTCCCTCGAAGGATAGCTACATTATTGCTATAATTAATAAACTACTCCCTTGAAGGATAGCTATCAAAGAAATCAAAGCATACAAAGCAAAATATAGACCACTCTCTTGAAGGATGGCTATGCCCAAATTTTGCTACAAAAATAGCACCCGCTCTAAAGCTTCTTGCATCAATCAGCTTCACATGACCACAACACAAAAACAACATCCCTAAGTAGACTTCTTACATTAATCAATCTACCCAAAATAAATTTTTACAAACTATTAAGTCATGGACTTTCCTATAGTCATTCTCAGGGTCACTTATAAAAGGGGTAAAGTTATCCTTGCTAAAAAGGGTTATGCTATCCTTACATATCACATAATCACACCTATTACCCCAAAATACCCAAGGGATTTTGAGCTCACTTAATGTCAAGTGATTAGGGTACTTCTCTAACAAAAACCAATGGTCAACGATGTAATGCATGAATGGGGATTTTATTTGCCAAAACCCTATCTATGCTATCATTATGGTCCTTGTCAATGAAAGAGCAATGCACCTTTCACTTATTACACACCTTCGTCACATGCTAGTTTATCTTTTAGGATGTGGTATCTTAAAATTATATGCTCGCATATTGTCATCTCATAATTTTCACTATAAAGTTATGAACCAAACATTCAACTCAATTTTATCATAAATAACATCACATGTTTCAGATAAAATACAACTAAAACATTTTCTAAACGACTAACATAACATCATGATTTATTTAATGCAAATACCAATTTGTGTTATATAAATTATCATAGCCCATTCACATTAGTTTCTATGCAAAACAATACACATGGAAACTATCAACCAAACACAATTTATGTCAAGCATATACCATCACCAATATGGAAACTTGCTGAAACATAAATAAACTCATTTCATTTTTATCATACACCATCACCAATATGGAAAATTACTAAGGATGAAAAACCACATAACCTATGTTACAACATACACCATCACACAATATGGAAAAGGCTATAACATCATCATTCACTCATCTTTTCAAGCATGTACCATTAAACATATGGGAAATGCTAAAAACACTAACATAACCAAAACAAATATCAACCTCTTTGACTCTTCTTCCCTTTTGGGAGAACTACATTAGCTTGACGACCTTAAAACAAGGGCTATGTAGGTATCACTTAGTTGACATGGGGTCTTCTGAGGTTAGCTCAGCCATTCATTTGTTTGTCCACCTAATAGACCAACTATCTAAACCTTAGGCTCACCACCTATCCTAAAACTACCTCATTTTTTGTCTTTCCAGCCCTAACATTGTAGAAGTCACCTTAGACTTCTCATGGGGCACATTGGAGATCATATACATCTCCATAACCACAACAAACAACACTCGAGATCACTTATATCTTAGATTGACTTGACAAACAACCTCAAAGATCATAACTATCTCCTCAGACCATGCCCACCTTTGAGAAAACTTTGCCTTGGTTATTTTGATTGCATGTGCTACCTCACAAATAGTTAGCAAATTGTATGCACCCCTCACACCTATTGTCAGATCATGACCAAGTTGATCTCCAATATCTGTGACACTTTTATGTTTTCCAAGAGCACTTCTTAGCCTGGGAACACCATGACCATTAGAGCTACAACTTTGATCGATCTAACCCAATTAGCTACAACTAATAAGCTAGGGACCAATTACTTTTATTTTAGTCCTCCTTAACCATTGGAGCTACAACTTTGATTGTTTTAACCCAATCAACTACCACTAATAAGTTGGGGACTAGTTACTTCAATTTTAGTCCTCCTCGACCTTGCTTGCGATAATTTGACCTGCCTATCAAGTGAAGTGGTATACACGTAATCTCAACTATTGTAGTGTTCACACTCCAACCTCACCCTACCCATCCACTACCTATCAAATTAGCACTTGATTTTGGATTACCTTCTCTCGATTCTTGCTTTGAGGGGGAATACCTCATCCCATATATGGGGTAACCTATATCTATTTTTGTCTTGCAGTTCATCAGAACAAACCATAAGACAAAAAGGGGCCATTGTAGACACCAGTATCATGTCAACCCCCCTTGGTCCTCTTCTAAATGTCAACACTCCTAACCCACACTTACACACCTTATTAATTTAAAAACTACTTATTTTATTTTAATTACCTCACCTTGGACACCTCACCTAGACACCTCACCCTAAGACTATTTCTTAGCCTATCAGTCAGCCTAAGACTAGGTCCCCCAAATCTTAACTACCTATGACCTATTATCATTCCATCTAAACTCTCTAACCAACTCTCATGCCTCATAAGCCTTTGCTTTGATCATTCTCCAAAGGAAAAGGCACATGGTGGGTGGAGAAATGGGCAAAGAGCTAAAAAATAGCCTTTTTACCTATTCTCTCTCTACTGACATTACTCAACCATCATCTAACATTAGCAGTCTTAAGCTGATGTCAGTAGGATCTCTGACGTTGATTACATAAGCCAAGCTCTAACAATGAGCTACTGCCCACCTTCTCACACATTCACATGCACACTCTGAGATTTCAAGCATCAGAACTTGACTATTATTCTCTTGGCTACCAAAACTCTACACAAATCATTTCAGAGATTGGATTGAAAGATTATACGAAGACCTTAAGACACTAAATTGAAGCAATCCATGTTCACTTCATTGGCTCACAACACTGGTCATAACAGCCACAACAAGAATCACTATTCTGACACCTCTGGGTCTTCACCTAATAAAGCTAAGTACTCTATTTTTCATTTCAATGTTTTAGAATACATTGTTAATTAGTTTCAATTGATATTCCTAAATACTATAAAGAGGCCTAACTTCTTTCGTGGAAGGGTTGAAGGCCTTCCCCTTTTTCTCACCCCCTTTGCACACCAATCCTCCACCTATACCCTTCCTCTGACCTCATTCACCTTCCTACAACCTTGCACCAATGTCTAAACTTCCAAAAACCTCTCTGTCTATCTCAAAAATACTCTAAAATCCATCCAAGGCTAGCAACCCCTACTGACATCAGCAACCCAATCGACGTCAGCACCATTTTACCCGACCGACATTGGTAGATACACTGACATCATTGACTATGTTATGAACTAACAGACCCAAAAACCTATCCAAATAGCCTAAAGACTAGACAAAACCTTCAGCCAGCTTTTTGTAACATTTTGAGACACACAAACTATAGGGAATAGGTACACACCATCTACTTTTCCATTCTTTTTATCTTTTATCATTTCTTTTTATACAACACTTTTATCTTTAAACAGTGGACTCTCATCCCTTAAGGAGCTTCACGCTTTCGAGACTAAGCACGTAGCTTGGTAGTCCACCATATCCTCTTCTATCATCTTCCTTGTTTATGTTTTATTCTTACTGTAGGTGTTTCCTCCATAGCCAAAGAGGAGCTCCCACAAGGCTTGGATACAGTGCACACTAAATCTAGGGTAACATGAAACCCACAACCTCCTAACCTTAGTTTCCTTCTCATTTGAATGCAAATAGTGAAAATATAGAGAAACATTCTAGCACACCCGGTGGGACCCTTAGAGTTTTCCTTGGGTTCATTCTTCTTCTTTTAAAAATCAAATTTTCATATAGATGCATTAGAAAAATATTCACTTCTTACATCCCCTCTTCTATCTTTTTGTTTCAAAAGGAAATTATTAATAGAGGTTAAAAAGAACATATCTCTTTCTTCTTGTTACTTCTTGCATGCATCATAAAGTAGTGAAAAACTCATACTCTTTACCTCTTCTCCATTTGTTTGCATTTGAACAACATATTTCCATTTGAGTTAAAAACTACTGCATTTCATTCTTGCTTGGATGCACAGTTAGCCCACTTAGTAATTAAAGCATTATGAATGAATCGTAGTACACAAATGTGACACAACCAAACCACAATCACTTAAATCAAACACATAAACTTACTTGAGACAAGGTCTGTCTAGGATTTCATCACCTAATGGATACCTTACCCTACTTGGTGATCCTACTTGAATTTCACCACCAATAGGAGGACCCACTCTATTCTCTAGTAGAGTATAAACTATAGGGAAGGTATATTTTGGCTAAGCGGCCCAACTCAGCTCTAGGTTTGTGAAGTGAAGGGAGCAAGTGCCAGCACTAGGCCACGTAATAACCCTAACATAGATATATTTGAGCACCATAACACAACCTAAAAGTAGCCATAGACTTTCTCTCTAGGACCTATTCTACAAGCCCAACTCCCAACACATTCTCTTAAGGCATAAGGCACCATGACTTTAAAACTTATTCTTAGGAATCTAACATTTTAGAGGTTGCTTGCCTAATCATCTTTTCTTCTAGTTTTATTTGGGTTTTTGAGCTGGTAAGGTCATACCATTCTGAAGTCCCAAACAATTTAGAATATCTTCTTCAAAAAACTATCAATTTTTTGTGTTTCTAGAATTACATAGAAATTAACATCGGTTTCTCCACTGACATCAACAACATTTTCTAACTGATATCGGTTAAACAATCGACATTGGTCACTATTAATAAATAAATAAATAAATAAATAATTTTCCAAACAGCAAGTTTAAAACCCAAACTTCTTGATGTTTAACATAGATTCTAGTTTTTTGAAACTAAAACACATAGTTTTTGGAACCTAAACCCCTTTCACCTTGGATGGTCCTAACACGCAGTCAAGCCAAATACCTTATTGACCACGTGAGTCAATAACCACTCTCAACTTTGTCCTTTGTTCTAATTCATCTAATGGAGTATACTTCAGACACTGAGCATACTCCTATCCAACCTACCCCCGATCAACCTCTTATTGTTCCTAAAGGGGATCAAGATTTTTAGAGATTCCTTGACCATAATGTCAAGGCTCTCCAACATTATCTCATTAGAAGCCAAATGTGAGATCCTTAGGGTAACCCTATTTTTAGGATGCCAACTTCTTTGGTTGAAGCAACAATGATATCAATAGCCTCCACTACCCAACCTATGGTCACTCAGGCCACTACCTCGACCAGCAACCCAACCCTGGCCAATGTTCAAGATTTGGCTTCCCCTTCTATCCTTTCTTGCCCTACATCCATTGGGCTTTCTGTACCCCCTCAAATGCAAACAATTCAACTAGGATTGACACCTTTTTAGAACTTTATTGTCTCTATCCCATCCACTCTTACACCTATAAACATGAGAGTGAGCACTTATCCTTTAATTAGTGTCACCACCATTCAACCACCCTTGGCAACATCTAGTCAAGTTGAACCCTCCAACTTCACAACACAAGTCCCCTTGGCCTCGACATCAGCCCTTATGATGAACTATCATTATGTTGCACCTATAAAAATTTAACCAAGTACAACATACACCCCTTCTAACACCTTCTAGGTACCATATAACTTAGGGGGTGCCCCTCATGGCAATCAATCTAACAATCTAATTAAGATGTTAATGAATAAGATGTCCAACATTGAGACATCTGTTTAGAGTTTGAGGAGTGTTTGTTCATACGAACAAATTTGCAATGAATCTATTCACCCTTCAACTCTTATTCAACCATACCCTAGCCAATGGGAACTCCAAAAATTTACTCACTTTTAGAGTAAAGAGGACCCACAACAACATTTGACAGTGTTTAGACACGCTTGCTACCTCATAGTGCACGATGATGTGTTATTACTTTGCACATTCCCTATGTCACTTTCTAGTGCCACCCTTAACTGGTATAACTCCATTACCAGTCATTCTCTCTTCACCTTTGCTCAACTAGCTTAGTTATTCCTCAATCAATATTACTAAGAAGGTCTCCAACCCAGACCTTTATTCCATTAGACAATTTGAGAATGAGTCAATAGCAGACTTTATCGCCTGTTGGAGAGGTTTGATCAAACAAATCTCTTCTCACTACCTCAACCTGAGCTCATTGAGATCTTTTCAAAAGCATGTGCCAAGCACATCTCATCTACTTTTTGGGTTCAAACTTTCCACACATTTAATGAAGCTTTCACTATGGGCTGAAAGCTTGAACTCTGTGCAATCGAAGAAGACAGGGTCAAATTGTGTAACAAAAATACCAACACAAAACCCAATGACCCTTCTTCTTCCAAACCTCCTTCTTCCCACCCCAAGTTAAAGGGATTGGCAAATGCTATGGTCCTTAGGTCACCATCTTCTACCACAACCAACCAATCTGAGCCCTCGACTTCACAAAACATCACTAGACAATTATAACAACGGTATGAACAATGATGATACACTCCAATAAGAGAATCATATGCTTCTATGTTGGATAAATTAGTTAAGCAAAGAGTCCTCAACCTCCCTCAAATCTGACCACCTATCTAGCTTGACCCCTCACAAGCCATCCCTGCATGGTATAGGGAAAATGGCTTTTGTAACTATCGTCATGTCAAGGGTCATGACATGGATAATTGCAAGACCCTAAAAAACATTATTCAAGACATGTTAGACAAAGGGGACCTTGTTTTGGATAACCCTAATGCACCAGCCAAAAAAAACATGGATGTCTTTAGGCAACCATTTCCTAACCATCCCCCAAGTCAGAATAATGTTTAGACCATGGTCGATGACCCTCAAGAATGCAACATATGGACAGTCAACATGGTATTTCCTTTCATTCATATCCAACCTCTCCCATAATCTGAAGAGGTTGGTCAACCCATTTCTCCACCACAGGTAGAAGAACCTATTTTACCCATACCACCCCCACACAATGAACCTCTTCCTCATGTGGATGAAACTATTTCACCTACATCACCCCCACAACATCAAGCACCTCCTCTACCCATTTTTTACCTTGTGAGGATCCATTATTAGCTATTCCTCTTGCCACTACATTCCCTCTTCTTCTACCATTGGAAGAACTTACCATTCATACCCCACACCCTCATGAAGAAGGGGCCATCATCCCTTTGCTTCACCCTTTAGAGGAGCCTTCCTCTCTTATTTCTCCTCCATCGATGGAGGATAGTCCTCCATCCACCCCCTTTCACATGTAGGAGAGTCTACATTGACCTCTCCCATATTAGAGGATGCTTTGATGGTACCAACACTGGTGGTCTTGCCCTCATCCTTCTTATTACCAATGGAGGATCATACTTTCAATGCTCCTAGACCACACATGGAAGGCATGATCATCGCTGCACTCTATCTACTTAAAGAGCCAAATTCTCCAATCCCTTCTCCATTAAGAGAAGAACTCACGACCTCACCCACTTCATCTGAGGAAGATCCGGTGATGGTTGTCTCTCACCATTGGCCCGAGATCACTACATCCAACACATTTTCACTCTCACAATCACCCAAATCCTCTGAAGGACTGACTATAAGGCCTCACACAATGTCATCTAAACCTTTCTCTTGATTAGCAAAAAAATTAGGATTCCTCCATTTTAGGAACCTAGAGTATGAGGCATTATGGGAGTGACTTAAGGCTCCTTATCTTACACATTTTGCTTCACCTTATATTGCCAACCCTTCCGTGATGATTCACCCCAAATTCTTTGATGAGGATTGGGTTTCAACTTCTAAATCATCAAAATCTCATCCTTCCACATCTGAATCTAGACCCTCACAAGCATCCACCATGCTAAAATAGATTAAATCTCTTGGTGTTCACCCTATATCAAACCTCACTCACCCACAAGTGAAGTTAGATTTGAACCTCACCCCACAAAGTAGTGGTCCTCACACCATACTAAAGAAGGATGCTAAACCATGTCGATATACTCTTCCCCCACCTTCACTGTTGCCCTTTATCTTGGGTCTATATCCTTCCAGTTTAACAAGAGTGTTCCCTATACCAATACCTTACAAAGACAAACTACCTCCATTGCTCCCTCTACCCATCAAAAACATATTTCCTATGAAAAATTTAACACCTCTCATCAAGAAAGTTCCATCTACCCATGTGGCCACACCACCAACCAAAAAGGTGGTGCAAAAAGCTCCCCCTATAACTCCTAAATAGAAGTTGTTAACCCCTACTGCAATAATGAGTGCAGACCCATTAGTGGGTTCCTATGCTTTGCCTTTATGCTAATTGTTGTAGTCTTCTAGCATCATTCTCCCACCCATTAAGACATACTGACCTCTCGAATCAAAACTATCTTGGTTTAATGACACTCAAATTTGCTTTTATCATCGTACACCTAGGCATGATACTGAGATTTGTTATGCTCTTAAGATTGTCATTTTCCAACACCTAAAAAAGGACACCCTTCTCATTGAGGATTCTTTTGACAAACTACCGACACCATCCCATGCCTACCAAACCTTCTCACTTGAATTAGGATCCCAACATGAGATTATGGTCCCTCTGCCACCTTCTCCCCATTTATTCAAAATCAACACTATTAATGTGGCCACAAAGTCCCAAACCCTAAAGGATAAAGGAAAAGAGAAAGTTTATACCCCTTAGACATATATATTTTACAAGCCCTCTCCACCACCAAAGCCTAAGATTTCTATCTTGGGCACATCTCAAACAACATCTTCGAGGGCATTTCATGACTCTATGGTGAAACAACTTCACTAAACCCCTGTGAAGATGTCTTTGTATGACCTAATACAAAGCTATCTACAACATCACCAAGCCTTGATCATAGCTTTACAGGTAATGGAGGTCTAACCTGAAGACCCCCAAACATCGGCTACTTTAGTCAAAACATTACCCACCATTCCCTCCATCACCTTCAGTGATTTTGATATTCTTGCCTCCAATCTCAAAGATCAGGATGCCACCCTCTTTATCATGGCTTATATTGATCAAAATTGCATTAATCAGGTTACGATTGATGGAGGTGCTAGAATCAACATCATTTCTACCCATGCATATGATAAAGTAGCCCTTCCAAAGAACTACATGTCAAAAACTAATGCAATTATTCATTCTTTCAATGTTGCCACTACCACTACCATTGGTACTATGGTCTTGCATACTCATGTTGGCCCATGTACAATTCTAGAAGTCTTCTATATCATTGAGGGGGAGTTACAATAAAACTTGTTGTTGGGACAACCTTGGATACGTGCCATGACTTATGTCCCTTCCACATTGCATCATTGTGTCATGTTTGAACATGAGGGGTAGGTTCATGTCATTCCTACTAACCCTTCCCCTTTTAAAACATGAAACATGACCTACTAACCTAATGATGTTCTCATCCCTTTGAAAAAATCCACCCAAACACCACCTCCACCCATGGAAGCCTTGACAAGCTCACAGACGCCGATTACACCTATGCCTACTCCTCAAGTGACCACAAAATATCTTATGGAAGATACCTTCCAGCACCTTTCACTTGCAGAGTATCATTTTCTTACCCTTGACATGTTCCAAACTCCACAGGAATATGGAAAACTTCATCACCACCCTAACTATGACCATCACATTGGAATGGTGATCTGATATGGTCCTCCTGATCTCCAAACTAATTTCACCTATGGAGGGCTAGATTGGGCTCCTATTATTGGAAATCCTCTCTCATCACCCTGACTATTCACTTACAATTTCTCCTTCCTTAGCAACCCTAGCTTTGCTCACACATATTTTCATAGGTGTGCATGGAAGGTTTTTAGTTTTGGGCATTATGAACAAGGTACCCACAAGCCCATTGAGCCTCCAAATGATGAGGCAATCAAAAATGCCAAGAAATGACATGGCGTGGGTTTCGAAGAACCTACAAAACCCTCTAAGATCTCTCACCATGAAAATGTCATAGAGCATTCTCCTTTAAACTTGCCTATTGACCCACCCTCACCTATGGAGTCAGTGGTCTCCATCCATTCTAGTTTTTTTTCATAAACACCATTCACTTAGAACCCCTAACCTAGCAACTAGGTGAGGCATCAAGGTCTCTTCCTCTCATTTATCTAGACATGATAGATGATGAATCTTTTAGCATCAACACTATCTAATGCCTGGACGATGATTCCATACTCACTTACATGGGTGCAGATGACTCCTTCATACAATGATCACTTCCTTCAAAAATATAGGCTATGTTAAATAAATCAACTATTGACATAAATCTCCCATCTTTTGATGTTCCTCATATTTTAAAGATTGGTCAATCTTTAGATGCTTAGGAACAAATTGACTATACCACATTCCTTACATATCATAGCAAAGCCTTTGCTTGGTCTTATAGCGATATGGTTGGTATTGACCCTGACATTGTCATCCACAACATCATCATGAACTGCAAAGTTAAACCTATCAGGTAAAATCTTTGTAGGATGCATCCTCACATCACACTCCTTCTCATAGAGGACCTTGAATGTCTTCTCTCCATCTCATTTATCCATACCAATGATTATCCACAATGGGTGTCAAACATTGTCCCTGCCACAAAAGCTATAGGGGGAATTCAAATTTATACTGACTATCATGACCTCAAGCTAGCTTGCCCAAAGGGTGACTTTCCTTTGCCAAACATCGACCAACTTGTTGATCTTACAGCTGGTCATGAGATGCTATCCCTCATGGATGAGTTTTTAGGATATAACCAAATCTTGATTGCCCTAGAAGATCAACATAAAACCACCTTCATCACCCCATGGGGGACATTCTGCTATAGGTTCATGCCTTTCAGACTCAAAAATGTAGGTGCTACATACCAATGCACCATGACTTATATCTTTCATGATCTCCTCCACAAAATCATGGAGGACTATGTGGATGACCTACTGGGGAAATCCAAACTTCACTGTGACCACCTAACCATTATTAAAAAAATATTCACTCATTTATTACAATATAATATTGAATTCAACCCCAAGAAATGTGTCTTTGGGGTTCTCTTAGGGAAGCTTTTGGGTTTCATTATTTATCTCCATGGCATTGAGGTCAATCTAGCTAAGATTCAAGCCATACTCGAGATGCCCCCACCAACTAACCTAAGACAACTTCACAACCTGTAAGGGAAGCTTCAATCTATTTATCGCTTCATCTTGCAGCTATCTGACTAATGCCAACCCTTCCATCACCTCCTCAAGAAAGACATCTCCTTTAATTGGAATAAGGATTGCCAAGAGGCTTTTAAGGCTCTTAAATGTTATCTCGTCTCTCCACTAGTCTTTATTCCACCTAAAGATGACCAACCCTTATATCTTGACATTTAAGCAATGGATCATTTCTTAGGTGCGATGATTGCACATTGAGACAAAAAACATCATGAGCAGGAAGTTTATTATATAAGTTGAATGCTTATTGACTACAAAACTTGGTATACTCATACCAAAAAACTTTTCTTGGCATTAATCTTTTCCACCTCCAAACTTCGCCACTATCTCCTCAACCACAAGACTTGCATCATCACCCACACCGACTCTCTCGAATACATGCATTCCAAGCCATACCAAAACCAATGTATGGCACATTGGCTCATGCTTCTTGTTGAGTTTAATTTAGAATTCATTTAACAAAAGTCTATAAAGGTGCAAACAATCATTGACCAACTAGTAGATGCCCCTTTACCTGATAACCAACCCTCTAACTGTGAATTTCTTGATAAGTCTATTGCATGGTATCCACTAATGACATCCCTTATCAAATGATAATGTTATTTTATGGATCTAAATGTCAACTCAGTGGGGGTATAGGGGTCATCCTCATCCCTCATGAGAGTGAGCCCATGCCTCTATCCTTCAAACTCGACTTTAAATGCACCTAAACATGGTTGAGTATGAAGCCTTAATTTTGGGGCTTCAAACTACCATTTTCTTGGGCATTAAGACAATCAATATCTTTGGCAACTCACAACTAGTCATTAATCAGATTAATAGTTCATATCTTTGTAAAAATGAAGTTTTGTAATTGTATAAAAATTGTGTTGACACATTGTTAGGGTCTTTCAACTGTTATCTCTTGCAAACTATTCCTCACTCTATGAATAAGTTTGCTAACACAATGGCTTCACTCACCTCACATATCCCATCTTCATCTACTTCTTTGAGAATCTATGTCACAGTACACCATTTGGTGTTACCCTCATATATCTCAACTGACATCAACTTTGTTGGCAATATCAACTCTAGTCCACATGATGTTTGGTACCAATAACTTGTTGACTACTTAACTTATTCTATCATCCCTCCTAATCTCTCTAGCAATGGATGAAAGGATTTTATTAAGAGTACTACTCGATACACCATGCTAGGGGGTCTTATCTACAAACAAGGTTTTGACAGCCTCCTTCTCTGATGCCTAACCACCACTGAGACATCTCATGCCATCAAACAAGTCCATGATGGGATTTTTGGAGGACATTTCAATGGTAACTTAGTTGCAAAGTGCATCCTCTGCTTGGGCTATTATTGGCCCACTCTTCACTAGGACTATAGTGACTATGTTTGGCATTGTTTCAAATGCTAGTAACATGCTAACCTACTTCACATCCCTAGCCACACTTTATAAGTTGTTAAGGATTTTTTGACCTTTTCATAATGAGGCTTAGATCTAATCAGTGAGATTAACCCTCATTCATCTCTTTGACATCAGTCTATTATCACAGTGACTGAATATTTCACTAAATTGGTGGAAGCTATTTCCCTTATCTCCACTAAAGTTGACAAAATTGTTGACTTCATTAACCACCACATCATCTGTCATTATGGTGTACTTCATAAGATAATCACTGATAGTGGCAAATATTTCAAAGACAAAACCATCCAAAAGCTATGCGACACTTTTGACATCAAACTTAACTTCTTGTCTTACTATCCAAAAGCAAATGGACAGGCAGAGGCTTCTAACAAAATATTAACTAAAATCCTAATAAAAGTGGTCAACGACACTAGAAGGAATTGGCACACTCACATTCCCTTTGCTTTGTGGGCCTACCACACTAGCATCTAAACCCCTATGGGTGTTACACCTTTCTCCTTAGTGTATGGAACCCAGGCCATCTTGTTTATTGAAGTATAAATACCTTCTCTTCCCATCTCCTTGCATGACATACTCTCTAACGATGACTTTTGTCAAGATCGATTAACACAACTTGAGTTACTCAACAAACATCGTCTTGCTGCTCTTAATCATCTTCATATCTACCAAGATCGCATTAAGCATGCCTACAACAAAAATTTGAAAAAGTGAGATTTCAGAATCAGAGATCTCATCCTTAAAGAAAACCAACATGTGACCAATATGGAAAGAATCAAATGAGGCAAGTTTACTCCTAATTGGCTCAGACCTTATATAATAATGCACAAGTATGGATAAGGCACTTATCATCTGTCTTCACTCGAAGGCTGGCCAGAACCTGAGGCCTTTAATGCCTTACATCTATGACCATTCTATTGTTAACCAAGTAATCATTCACTTTATGTTTAACTTGAGCTCATCCCTTGTAATAAACCCTATCATCCTCATTCCTATTCCTTTCAACCCTTTTCCCTACAATAATTAGATAACCCCTTTTTTAAGCATTAATGCTTTGTCCTAATAAAAGGGAAACCCCTAAACCTCTATAGTCTAGCCTATGACTAAAAGTTCAATTAATAAAAAAACATAAAACTGGGATTCCTAAAAAAATATTAAAAGGTCATAAACTATAAATGTAGACTACTCCCTTAAAGGACAACTACGTTATTGTTATAATTAATAGACTGCTCCCTTGAAGGATAGCTATGCAAAGAAATCAAAACATACAAAGAAAAATATAGACCACTCCCTTGAAGGATGGCTATGCCCAAATTTTGCAACAAAAATATCACCCTCTAAGAAGCTTCCTACATCGATCAGCTTCACATGACCAGAAAACAAAACATCATCCCCGAGTAGACATCCCGCATTGACCAGTGTACCAAAAAAAATGTTTGACAAACTATTAAGACATGGACTTGCCTATAGTCATTCTCAGGGTGACCTATAAAAGGGGCAAAGTTATTCCTGGTAAAAATGGCTATGCTATCCTCACATATCACATAATCACACTTATTACCCCAAAATACCCAAGGGATTTTGAGCTCGCTTAATGTCAAGTGATTTAGGTACTTCTCTAACAAAAACCAATGGTTAAAGATGTAATGCATAAATGGGGCTTTTATTTGCAAAAACCCTATCTATGCTATCATTATGGTCCTTGTTAATGAAAGAGCAATGTGCCTTTCACTTCTTACACACCTTCGTCACATGCCACTTTATCTTGTAGGATGTAGTGTCTTAAAATTATATGCTCGCATATTGTCATCTCATAATTTTCACTATAAAGCTATGAACCTAACATTCAACTCAATTTTATCATAAATGACATCACCTGTTTTTAATAAAATACAACCAAAACATTTTCTAAACAACTAACATAACATCATGATTTATTTAATGCAAATACCAATTTGTGTTATATAAATTATCATAGCCCATTCACATTAGTTTATATGGAAAACAATACAAATGGAAACTATTGACCAAACACAATTTATGTCAAGCATATACCATCAACAATATGGAAACTTGTTGAAACATAAATAAACTCATTTCATTTTTAGCATACACCATCACTAACATGGAAAATTGCTAAGGATGAAAAACCACATAACCTATGTTACAACATACAACATCACACAATATGGAAAAGGCTATAGCATCATCATACACTCATCATTTCAAGCATGTACCATTAAACATATGGGAAATGCTAAAAACACTAACATAACCAAAACAACTATCAACCTCTTTGACTCTTCTTCCCTTTTGGGAGAACTACATTAGCCTGAGGCCCTTAAAATAGGGGCTATATAGGTAGCACTTAGTTGACATGGGTTCTTCTGAGGTTAGCTTAGCCATTCATTCATTCGTCTACCTAATGGACCAACTATCTAAACCTTAGGCTCACTGCCTATTCTAAAATTACCTCATTTTTAGTCTTTCCAGCCTTAACACTATAGAAGTCACCCTAGACTTCTCATGGGGCACATTGGAGATCATATACATCTCCATAACCACAACAAACAACACTGAAGACCACTTATATCTTAGCTCAACTTGACAAACAACCTCAGAGATTGTGACTATCTCCTCAGACCATGCCCACCTTTGAGACAACTTTGCCTTGGTTGTTTTGATTGCATATGCTACCTCAAGAATAGTTAGTAAATTATACACACCCCTCACACCTATTGTTAATAATGACCAAGTTGATCCCTAATATGTATGACATTTTCATTTTTTCTAAGAGCACTTCCTAGCCTAGATACTTGGAACATGATGACCATTGGAGCTACAACTTTGATCGATCTAACCCAATCAGCTACCACTAATAAGCTAGGGACTAGTTACTTTGATTTTAGTCTTCCTCAACCATTAGAGCTACAACTTTAATCATTTTAACCTGATCATCTACCACTAAAAAGTTAGGGATTAGTTACTTTGATTTTAGTCCTCCTCGACCTTGCCTATGATAATTTGACTTGCCTATCAAGTGAAGTGGTATACCCACAATCTCAACTATTTCAGCACTTACACTCCAACCTCACCCTACCCATCCACTACCTATCAAATTGTTACTTGATTTTGGATTACCTTCTCTCAATTCCCACTTTGAGGGGTAATACCTGATCCCATACCTAGGGTAACCTACATCTATTTTTGTCTTGCAATTTGTCAGAACAAACCACAAGACAAAAAGGGGCCATTGTAGACACCAATATCATGTCAAACCCCCTTGGTACTCTTCTAAATGTTAACACTCCTAACCCACACTTACACACCTTATTAATTTAAAAACTACTTATTTTAAATTAATTACCTCACCTTGGACACCTCACCTAGACACCTCTCCCTAAGACCATTTCTTAGCCTATGAGT
Organism: Torreya grandis; assembly: GCA_037957365.1. NCBI lineage: Eukaryota > Viridiplantae > Streptophyta > Pinopsida > Cupressales > Taxaceae > Torreya > Torreya grandis. The sequence goes on from JARHVA010008800.1 coordinate 273,928, forward strand.
CAGCCTGAGACTAGGTCTCCCAAATCTTAACTACCTATGACCTATTATCATTCCATTTGAACTCTCTAACCAACTCTCATGCCTCATAAGCCTTTGTTTTGATCATTTTCTGATGGAAAAGGCACTTGTTGGGTGGAGAAATGGGCAATAAGCTAAAAAATAGCCACTTTACCTATTCTCTCTCCACTGATGTCGATCAACCATCGGTCAACATCAACAGTCTTACACCAATGCTGATAGGATCTCTAATGTCAGTTACATAAGCCAAGCTCTAACATTGAGCTACTACCCACCTTCTCACACATTCGCATGCACACTCTGAGATTTCAAGCATCAGAACTCGACTATCATTCTCCTGACTACCAAAACTCTACACAAATCATTTTAGAGATTGGATTGAAAAATTATACGAAGACCTTGAGCTACTAAATTGAGGCAATTCATGTTCACTTCATTGGCTCACAACACTGGTCATAACATCCACAACAAGAATCACTATTCTGACACCTCTGGGTCTTCACCTAATAAACCTAAGTACTCTACTTTTCATTTCAATGTTTTAGAATACATTGTTAATTAGTTTCCATTGATATTCGTAAATACTATCAAGAGGCCTGACTTCTTTCGTGGAAGGGCTGGAAGGCCTTCCTCTTGTTCTCACCCCCTTTGCATGCAAATCCACCACCTATACCCTTCCTCTAACCTCATTCACCTTCCCACAACCTTGCACCAATGTTTGAACTTCAAAAAACCTCTCTATTTATCTTAGAGATACTTTGAAAGTTGTCTAAGGCCAATAACCCCTATGGACATTGGCAACCCAACTGACGTCAGCACCATTTTACTCGACCGACCTTGGCAGATACACTGATGTCGGTGATTGTGTTCTGAACTAACAAACCAAAAAACCTATCCAAATAGCCCATAAACTAGAAAAAACATTCAACCAACTTTCTGTAACATTCTGAGACACACAGACTGTAGGGAATAGGTACACACCATCTACCTTTCCATTTCTTTAGTCTTTTATAATTTCTTTTTATACAACACTTTTATCTTTAAACAGTGGATTGTCATCCCTTAAGGAGCTTCGCACTTTTAAGATAGAGCACATAGGTTGGAATTCCACCATATCCTCTTCTAACATCTTCCTTATTTATGTTTTATTCTTACTATAGGTGTTTCCTACATAGCCAAAGAGGAGCTCCCACAAGGCTTGACTACGGTGCGCACTAAATCTGGGTAACATCAAACCCACAACATCCTAACCTTAGTTTCCTTCTCATTTAAATGAAAATAGTGAACATATAGAGAAACAACTTTAATAATTTCATAATCAAATTCAAAACAATATCAATATTCCCATCTTATGCACAAGGATTTTACAACATGATAAACTTCATCTTCAGTCTATAAATGTAAGAAACTATAAGATTTACTTTCCTTCACACCCACACACATGTGAGAAATGGGTGGAGGGTTATGGAGATGGGATATGAGGATATATATATATCACATCAATTATTAGTTCTCATAAAAAAATTAAATATACACTAAAACATTTAACATTTCAACTCCCAACACAAATGAAGGTCATGTTGATGCTTAGAATTGCATTGTTTCCAACACCAACAATGGGAAGTTTCAAGAATGTGGGACTTGTGACCTAGAACGACCTCTAGATTTTAAAGAAGTTGGCTCTTCTTTATCTTAGATGTATTGTGAGAAAAGGGATAGAAATTAAATGGAAAGCACCAATGTAATGAAAGAAAACTTAATAATGGTGATGTGCCTATATTTAATTTGATCCTTAATAATAAGCATAGTGAAGCTATATTTAGGATTCATTTAAATTGAAGAGAAAAAAATGAATGATCAATGTAAAATATGAAAACAATAAAATCAAAGGCTCACAATTTAGACTATTTTTGTAGTAACATAGAAAATATCAACAAAGGCATAGAACTCAGTCTTCTTATTAATTTTCCAGTCACACAAAAGGCATAGATATATGCACAGTTATACAAACTTTATAAATCAAGAAAATTAAACAAAGGAAAATGATATTACTAGCCACAATAAGAAAGTCTAAATCTTCCTGATAACACTCTCTCATAGAATATTCTCTCTCTCTTTTGATGATCTCTACAATCATATTTATAGCATTAGATTAGCTCTAGATTGCCTGCACATTCCCAATGCAACAGTCTATCTAAACTCTAACTAAACTTTAAGTGTTTAACAAAAGATATCTTTTGGATTTATAACATTGGTCTCTCTTCAAGTTCAATTACCAATGGCCTAACTAAATTGGAACTTAACTAGAAGTGTTTAACAAAAGATATTTTCTAGATCTATAACATTTAGTCTCCCTACAAGTTCATTGGCTAAATTAGATACACATGGAACTTTTCACTATGAAATAGGTGAGGACACTTGGTAGATTCCACTTGCCACCCTTTAAAACCATCTCATTATTCAAGAGGCACCAAAAAATGACACTTGACAGCGTCTGTGGAACTTATAGAAAACACACAGCACATTCCACTACATTATACTCTTTACTATGTCTTTGTATCGGGAGTGCTCTATTTTTAACATCTATCACAGTCCACTACTCTAAAACTTAATCAACTTATAGAAAATTGGACCCATAACACATCTTACCTAAGCAGCTTCAAAAGGGGAATGGGGATAGGTGTCGCTTTCCACGTATCTTTAACAAATGATATGTGTCAGCTTCCACTTGTCTATAAAAGCTTTTAGATATTTTTTGAGAGTCCTATGGAAGGTGACACATGGCAGTCTTCACTTGTCTATAGAATCTTTTAGATACTTTTTGAGAGTTCTACAGAAGGTGATACATGGCGGTCTCCACTAAGCTTTAGCTACACTATAGAAACATTTGGGACTCATTATAGATTCACATAGATGGTGACACTTGGCAGCATCCACTAACTTTAGAAACAAAACTCGGGGCCCACCATAGTATTTACTCAATAATGAAACAAAATGAAGAAACTATGGATCTTGATACTTAGTAGTTTCCACTGAGCTTTAGCTAGGGGCATGTGGTGGCTTCCGATGAGCTTTAGCTAAGGACATGTGGTAGCTTCTGCTACTTTTAGAAAAACATATTGAAACCTTCCACAGTTGCCACTTGGTTCCCTCTATGTGTAATAAGAAAATATTATCAAAAGAATCTTTTGAAAATCATAATAAACTTGAAATGTGGATGCCGACACTTGTCACACTCTTTTGGATTATAACGGGACACGTGGCATGTTTCACACAACTTATAGAAATTATAAAATGTGTCCCGACTGATGACACTTGGCAGCTTCCACTTGACTTTGATACTTAGAAAAATTTTAGGCAAAAATGAAACTCGCACCTGCACTCTGTGTCAAAAACTTCATTGCCTCAAAACTAAGATGCATAGGGACAAAAATTAGAGCACAAAATTGAAACTCAAAAATTAAAATGTAGAGTATTTTACTCTATAGTTCTTGGCAACCCCAAGGACTTTTGAGCCTGCTCAAAAAGAATCCAAATAATGTATAAAAAATGTGACAAAAATCATAACTTTTGTAAGGCTATTTGATAAGCAGTCCACTCAACATCAGATAATCCCTACTTATTTTGAAATTTGTGGAAGGCTAAATCAAGGTTGATGATGTCCTTGTGTGATAAACTCTACAAAATATGAACTACAACCTTCAATTGAAATTCAAGCTAGGACATGGGAATCAAGATAGCTTCCACTTTTGGCACTAATGAATCATCTGTTAAACCCTGGAAAATTAACTGATCACTTTTCCTAGCTAACAACAAAGGTTTAATCTCATCAACCATCAACATAGTTTTTCTATCAAGAAAAGGGGAGGGAAGACCCAATTGCACTAGATCTTCAATATGTTGCTTCATGTCTTTGATTCCCTCCTTCACCACATCTAGAAGCTCTTTGCAATCAATTTTTATGGAGTTAAAACTAAGAACTTCATTCACCCTTTTTACAGTAATCATTTTGTCACTAATCCCTACTACTGATAATGATCCATTAGTTGCATCATATAGCTTTTGTAGTAGCATTTGAGAATCAAACACTCTCAAAGAGATAGTGTATAGAGTGGCTTCAATTGAAGTCTCCACCTTTTCACACAATTTCTATGCATTTAGCACAAAGGTTAAAGAGGGTCTGAACAGAGTAATCTCCTCACAGATTCTTTCCCATATATATATATATATATATATATATATATATATATATATATATATATATAGCTCCTTGACCAAATTTGAAACTCCTACATTCTTTGGCCTATTAGCCAACTCAAGTGTCAATTGCTCTATTATTTGTTGCTCAACTTGAAGTTGGGCCTGTATGGCAGTGATATTATTTTTCTCATTCATAGCTTCTATTGAAATTGAGTGACCTATTGTAGGTTTTCCTCACATTTTTCTTGTAATGTTACCTTTTCCCACCTTAAGGCTGTCACTACAACTTTCTCCTGTATCAACTCTTCTTTTGAAGAAGCATTTTGGGCCTGAATAACCTAGTGAGTCTAAAAAGAAATAGTATCTTGTAACTTTTTGTTGAGACTCTGTATTTTGTTATTCTTGGTTTTGATTTCTATATTCAGACTATTATAGTTTTCCTTCTCTTGAGCTAGATCAGCCTCCATCTTCCATAACTTCTTTGATACTTCCAAATAATCAGTAGCTATCATAGAAGTGGATTCATTCAGCAGCTCAACCCTATATTGTGGTATGAGAAGTGACATATCCATAGACACTGCATTTATTATATAATCTTTAGGCTGCATCTACTCATTTGGGTTGACTACATAAGGTGACAAATGGGTCACCGTTAGTTGCTTTTGGATTGGGTCAAATTGTGACCTCATATTTGGTGTAGCCAGGGCTTTATTATCTTTCATCCTCTTTTTCTCCATCTGGGCTTCCCTAGACTTCTTAGCAGTGTCTGCTTGAGTTTGGAAGGTAGAGGGAGAGGGAATATACCCACCCACAAAAGGATAACCCTATGGCAAGCCATATGGAATAACCAAATGTTGGCTAGGGGGAATTTGAGGAGGTATTCTCTTTGGGATAGAGGGGGAAAAGTGAGGTAATGATGTGGCCTAAGTATTAATAGGTAGGGCAAATTGGGAAATGGGCACAACAAAGGTGGTAGGGGATATTAATTGGCTAGATGTAATTGTCACCCCTATAGAAGAAGAGAGAGACTGAGAAGGAGAAATGACACATACTTAAGTAACAACCAATGTACTCAGTGGTTGGTGTTGTGAGGGTTATACCTCCTCTTCTAAATCAAGCTAAAGTTTTAGCCTCTTATGTTTCCTTGGCATTTCTTCTTTTGGCTATGCTTCTTTCTCTTCAACATTTACCACTACTGCTAGTGGTGTTTGTACAAAATTAGGAACCCTGAAGGCTAACACTGATGGAGAAGCTTTGGGTGGTGAGGATACCACACTCTTTTGTTTTTTAATGGCACTGAGAGATTGGGGCTAGACAGTTATAGTGACTATAGATGAGGTTTGTCCTAGGGCTTGCACTGTATTAGGGCTAGAGACCGAAGATAGATGACATTCATCTCACATTTCCTCCCATTTCTCATATGAATCTACATTTCCAAAAGAGTGAGTTGTCTCACAAATCTCCTACCTATACTTCTAATAGGCTTCTATTTTCTCAAATTTCTAGTCTTTATTTTTTAATGCCTTTCTTAAACCAGAAGTCATTCTAATTTTAGGATCAAAATCCTTTTGCTTAACATAAAAAGTCTCCCATGGCTTCACCTTTTGAAGGGGCAAATCTATCAATTCTACATACAAATCAGGAATATCTTCCTTAGGATTTCTTCTATTTTCCCAAAAGGGACAACCCTCATGCATAATTCTAGTAGTCAACTTGTTATTCTTGACCCATGAAGCTATGAAACTACTTGGGTCATATCCCCATTTATCTTCAATTAGAAAGAAATGTAGGAAGGCTAGCTTTCTTAGCAACACGTGCTCAACAAATTTGACCTCTAGGACCATGTTGTTCATTACCCATGGAATATCATACATTTTCTTCTTCTTCTTCCTAGTGCCATGTTCATTATCCACCATAAACACTTACCGGGTGACCTCTAAGAATGCTAACCTAAGGGTTAAAATCTTAGGTAGCAACACTAGTTCTCCACTAAAACCATGGACCCTAATAATAGTATGATGAGATATAAAAAAGTAATCACAAGGAATAGTGTAATTTGTCATAAGGCCTGAGACACTTGGAGTTAATCTATTTTCAACCAGCTTTGGGCTTAGGTGAAAAAAAGTAGTGGCAACAAAAAGTTACCAAAATTCATATGGGTCAGATGCTTTAGACAAGATATGTGTCCATGCAGACACATGAATAGTCCTATTATGACTAAAGCTTGGGTCATACATATTTAGATGTATGTATTGGGAAAAGATGTCAGAGTTTTGATATAAATTGAGGTGAAATAGATAAGAAGAATACCTAAAAACCCTTTTATATTTGAAATGGGTGAGCTGGTCAACCATTGAATATGCAATCTATTTAGAGAAATCCAGTTGATACTCTTGAGACTTGTCAACAATTTTTAATCTAAAGAGAATGGCCATTTATTCTTCATAGATAGTTATATCCTCTTTCATTCCAAAAATAAATGCCATCATAGATAGTGCCTCTTGATTGGCCTATGCAAATTATGCTCTTCCTATCAGCAGTACTAGCGTAGTGGTATCATCATCCCCTAATTGCAATTTTGATTTTAGAAACTTTAATTTATTATTGATATTTGCCCATGTTTTTTGCATTTTGGCAATGGTGGTAATTGTGGCTATCTTGTCATGATATAGGGCCAACATGTCCCTAATGGCCTTTGGTGTAATTTTTACCATCAATGGATCTTGTTGTATGGTATTCAAGGGTGCATGAATCAATTTGGTGCATATTTCAACCAAGTCAGGGCACAGATGTACACCTAGGACAATGAATTGTGCTAGTTGAGAACTCCATATCCTCATTGTGAATGTTTTGTATTGTCCATCCTTGGCCCTCTGAATACATCTTTGATGTGCCCCTTCTCTTAGAGCTTTGCCAGAATTTTAAAGGATTGGGTCCATGATTCTGTCTACAAAATATTTCACCTTTGTTGGGTCATTTGCATAACCAAATTTAGGGACTCTAGTCCATGGATAGGTCTTTAAGGGTTATGTAGGGGCTAAAGCATATGATTTGCTTATGAGAAGCTTATCAATGGATTCATAAATCCCAGACCCCTATTGTAAAGACTGTGCCTCCTCCATATCTATATCTATACTTGGAAACAATGAACTTATGTAACATGTATGGAGTTTTGCAACAAGGAAAGCACTTTCACTAAGCAGGTTTTATTATGAATTGAAATTTTTCGATAACAGGGATTTTCAAGTAGACATAGGAATGTTTGAGACATTATTAAGTTTTAACTCTTGTTATGGGGTATTTTGAAGACCCATCAAGTCTCAAAAATGGTATTAAAACTAGATAACCATTAGTAAATCTTACCAGATCTACATAAGACAACGAGTCAGACACGTCATGAAAGTGGCTACATAAGGGTATTGAGAGAGATTTAATGAATGCATGAGTTTTAAAAAAATTGAAATGACTCTGAGCCACGGCCATGTATTCAAAGAACACTTATTAAAAGAAAGAGTGGGAAAGAAAAATGGGAAAATAGAGAAACAAGGAAAGGGAAACTATCTTACTATAATATAGCTAAACAAGTATATTTTCCTCCCTCCTGGATCAAAGGAAAAAATCTTAAAGTCTCCTTCATGGCAAGGAAACTTATAGTGCCAGACAATTGGCTAAATAGGATGGAACTCTGGTGATTTGCTCTTCTTGCTTGCCACTTTGATTGGCCTACATCTAAGTGGATCAGAGTCAAACATTCTTCCAACATATATGTACTCTTATTGTTCTTAAAAGCTGGTTGAATGCTAGTTCTTCATGCTAGTGTGTCTCATCGAGAAATCGATGGCTATTGCCTCATCACCATAAGCCCTTTGATATACATCATTGATTGGCTTTTCTCCTTCTACTTCATGCTTAGATTCCATTGCATGGTCATCCTCCTCAATGACTTTAAAAATATCATCTTCAGATTCACCAACCTCTTGAAAGGATAAGCCTAAAAGCTTACATCAATTTTGCATATTTATTTGAGTCTCAATGCTGCCTTCTCCACCCATAGCCAACTCATAACCTCCTTGAAGAATAGTGTAACCTGCCCTAATGACTACAAACAAGTCATTCAAAACATGATCAAGGAAGTGTCCATGCTCCTCCATGATGTCTTGGAAAGTGAGAAAAAGGTTAGAAATTATCTCTTCCTCATCATAGATAGAGGCAAAAGCTTGTGACTTTTCCTCTTGTTCATCAAAGGGTGTACTTATGGTGATCTCCTTCTCATCAGCACTCATGAAATCTCCCTGGCTAGCCATGAATTGAGCACACTCCTCCTTACTTTATTCCTCCAAAAAAGGTTCCTCTTTGAGAAGGGATGAAGTGGAAGGCTGATGGTTGTACATATGTGGGAGAGGAGGCAATCCTTGAGATAGAATCAAATGATTCTCCTCTTTCCCTTTGGCAATCACTTCATCTATATCAGATGTGACTTGATAGCTCTCCTAGAGGGATGTAGATGGGGTGTGTTAAAATGTATAATCTTATACTTCATTATCACCATGAGTAAGAGCAGCCAAAACTTCTTCAAGAATTTAAGCAAGACTTTTCTCCTCCTCCTTTCTGCCCCATGATTCCATTGTTTGTTTCCAACTCATGACCTTGGGATCAAAACTTTTCCCTCAGGAAGAAACATCAATTTTATCTCCTTCAAGGTCCCAAGCTAGTTCATGATTTTCCCTCTTCCAACTCAAAATCTAGACATCATGTTGAGAGACCTGAGGATTGGTAGAAGAGGTATCTTTTGGTGTAGGCTCCCTTTTAAGGTCTAAAAAATCTATCTTTTTCACTAAGCAATATCACCTTTGGCTCTAATTCCTCAATTTTCTTAGCTAGATTTTCTTGGAAGAGTATTTCATGGAGCTCATAGGGATCATAATAAAAGTGAGGAGTGCATGAAGGCTACCATGAAAAACAAGAAGCGTCTTGAGGAAGGGTGAGAGGGACTTGAAAGGGACTGGCCTCATTTTGTACCTCACACTCTTGGACAATGTCTTTCTCCTCCTTGATGTTTTATGGCCCAATGACTTTACTCCAGCTCATGATATTAGGATTGGAATTCTCCTTTTGAAGGATAGGGCTACAAGGTGAGAGGGAAGTGAGGGTTTGGATTCCACTTCCCTTGCTACCAATATAGACTGTTGCATTTGAAGATTTGTTAATTCAATTTGTTTATGAAGATTGGCCTTAAATGCCAGATTTACTATTTCAAAACTTTCCTCAACGTGATTGGGGAAAGGACCTTGACAGATTTGACTTGGCTCATGAGCAGGGGTTACATATGTCTGATATGAAACTTGGGGTAGTGGATATGCAAATTAATAGAACTGGTAAGGCTACCTCTCATGAAAACTCAGCTTCTCTTCCAAAGATGCAATCAAGTCACTCACATCCAACATCTCATTTGTAAGCCTTTGCCTATTGTATCTTTCAATGGCAGTCCATTCACTCTTAACTAGATCTAGTGCATTTCTCACTTGATGGATGACATAATCAAGGATTTCTTGGTTGCATCCCATTTTGTTGTTAAGCTCTACTACATACTTTTCATATCCCATTAGTGCTTGTTTGAAAGTGGAAATGGGTTTATTGGCAAAGAGATTAGGTTGAGTATGAGACGTGACATATTGGAAATACTAGGCATAAGACTGATATAGCTCATGAAATTGTTGAGACTAGTCATATTGGACCTCTAAAGGGCAAAACTTATAACCATATGCATCCTTGTTGCTTGATTCAATTCCACGAACAACCAGAGCTTCATCAAAAATATATGAAGGAGTATAAGACCCATGTATTTGAGTAACAAAATTATACATACCAAACAGTGATTTATTGATGGCACCAGGACTGCTTAACTAGCTAATTTAACTTGGAGTTGGCATTGGTGCTGATAAAATAAAAAACTCCAAAGGTTGGTTGGCCGAAGAACACACCAAAAATTCTTTAACTCTTTAATCATTTTTTCCCACTGAGCATGCCAAAAAACTATTGATGCTTAGAATTACGCTATTTCCAACACCAACAATGGGAAGTTTTAGGAATGTGGGACTTGCAACCTAAAATGACCTCCAAATTTTAAAGAATTTATCTCTTCTTTATCTCAAATGTATTGTGAGAAAAGGGATATAAATTAGATAGAAAGCACCAATTCAAAGAAAGAAAACTTACCTATGGTGATGCACCTAAATTTAATTTGATCTTTAATACTAAGCATAGTGAAGCTATATTTAGAATTCAATTACATTAAAGATTAAATAATGCATGATTAATGTAAAAGATGAAAATAATAGAATCAAAGGCTCACAACTTAGACTATTTTTGTAGTAACATAGAAAATATCAACAAAGGCACAAAAATCAGTCTTCTATTAATTTTCTAGTCACATAAATGGCACAAATACATGCAAAGTTTTATAAACTCTCTAAATCAAGAAAATAGAACAAAGGTAAATGATATTACTAGCCACAACAAGAAAGTCTAAAACTTCTTGATAACACTCTCTCACAAAAAATTATCTCTCTCTTCTGATGATGATTTTTGATGATCTCTACACCCATATTTATATCATCAAATTAGCTCTAGATTGCCCACACATTCCCAACCCAACATTCTAACTAAACTCTAACTAAACTAGAAGTGTTTAATAAAAGATATCTTTTGGATCTCTAATGTTGGTCTCTCTGCAAGTTCAAATCCGAATGACCTAACTGAATTGGAACTTAATTGGAAGTGTTCAATAGAAGATATTTTCTAGATCTAAAATTTTTAGTCTCCCTGCAAGTTCATTGGTTGAATTAGATACATGTGGCACTTTTCATTGTGAAATAGGTGAGGACACTTGCCAGCTTCCACTTGCCTCACTTGAAAACTATCTCATTATTTAGGAGGCACCAAAAAATGACACTTGCTAGCTTCTACAGCACTTACAAAAAACACATGGCACATTTCACTGCATTATACTCTTTACTTTGTCTTTGTATTAGGAGTGCTCTATCTTTTACATCTGTCATAGTCTACTGCTCTAAAAATTTATCAACATACAAAAAATAGGACCCACAACACTTCTTACCCAAGTAGCTTCAAAAGGGGAATGGGGACACATGGTAGTCTCCACTTGTCTATAGAAGATTTTAGATACTTTTTGAGAGTCATACAGAAGGTGACATGTGGCAATCCCTTCTGAGCTTTAGCTACACTATAGAAACATTTAGGACTTATTTTAGATTCACACAGATGATGACACTTGGTGGCTTCTACTAAATTTAGAAACAAAACTTGTGGCCCACCACAATATTTACTTAACAATGAAACAAAATGAAGAAACTATGGATCTTGACACTTGGTAGCTCCACTGAGCTTTAGCTAGGGACACATCGCAGCTTTCACTACTTTTAGAAAAACATATTGAAACCTTCTATAGTTTTCACTTGGCACCCTCCATGTGCACTAAAAAAATATTATTGAAAGAAGATTTTTAAACTCATAAGAAAATTGAAATGTGGATGCAGACACTTGTTGCACTCTATTGGATTATAATGGGACACGTAGCACATTCCACACAACTTATAGAAATTTTAAAATGTGTCTTAACTGATGACACTTGGTAGCTTCCACTTGACTTTGATACTTAGACAAATTTTAAGAAAAAATGAATCTTGCATCTGTGATCTGTGTCAAAAACTTCACTACCTCAAAACTAAAATGTGCAGGGACAAAACTTGGAGTGCACAACTGAAACTCAAAAAATAAAATGTAGAGTATTTTACTCTACAGATAATTTGAGTGACCATATTGTTATCTATTATTCATATAATAAGGGTATGAATTTTTAAAAAAATCTATGAATAATAAGGATAATAGAGCCCCTTCATTTTCCCAAATTTTTAGATCTTGATTTTCTCTCTCATGCTCGTACCATCCACAAACTTGAAAGCTCTCTTAGGATGCCAAAGAGCTAAGTGGGGAGAGAAGGTCAACTCTTTTGCCTATTTGACATTATTTTTATATGAAAATTCACCCAAAAACATGGAATGAACCCACCTATAAACTATTACTCCCCTCTATATGAACTAATCATACAAGTTTATACAACCTCTAAACATACTTAAAAACACCCCTTTTCCTATATTTTCTCTAGATTTATGACTTTGATCTACCATTAAAGGATGAAGAGAGGGAAAAAATGAATTAACTAACATGTTCAAATAGGATATATTTTAGGGGGATCTTGATTAACACATTTTGGCATGTGTGGGATCCATTAGGTGAGTGGGGAGTGAATATGAGTCTTATGATGGACCTTTATGAATATGAAATGCATTGTGAGTGACAATATGATTAAAGTGGGATATTTTTAAGACCTTTATAATGTTATTTAAATAAAAAAATTCCCCTTTTCAAAGGTTTCTAAATTATATAGGCTCATATAGCATGTTTGAGGATCATTTGGCACTAAGAAAGGGTTGATCAAAGTTGAGAAAATATACCAGAGAGAATTGTTAGTGTAAACACAAGATTTGATACCAATTTTTAGTAGCTTAGAGCTCAATTGATTACCTTTGTATAAGCAACTAAACACCAAATTAAACCAAAAATAATAAGTAACTAGAAATTAGAAACAACAAAGAATAGGAGATACAAGAAACAACCAACCTTGTATTAAACTCTTCCAAAAGGAAATACAATGAAGAAATCTCTCTCTTCTCACACCTCTTAGATGTACAGATCTCTTTCCCTCAAGATCTCTCTCTCTCTCTCTCTCTCTCTCTCTCTCTCTCTCTCTCTCTCTCTCTCTCTCTCTCTCTCTCTCTCTCTCTCTCTCTCTCTCTCTCTCTCTCTCTCTCTCTCAATTACAACCAACTCAACTACTTGAATTGATCCACCTTACAAGCTATGAGGATCTAACCCTATTATATAGTACTAGGACTCATGAGCCATGCATTCTCCATCATTAGATGCACCTCTTAATCAAAGGTTCAAATCTGTCCTACCAAAAATAGAAAAGTGAACTAAAGACTAACAGTTAGTCTTTACATGCAAACTCACTGTTCTCCTCAAAATTAGAATTCTAAGAACACACAGATGACTGATGCCAGTCTCTATCTATTTACGTATGACCGATGTCAGCCGATTCCTAACCAACATCAGTCGGTCTTGACCAATGTCAGTGACTGTGTAACTCCAGTAACCTCTGCATTTACTCATTTGGTGAAGCTTTTAGCTCCACAACTCAAAAATCTCCCACTTGGAGATAAACAGCTACACCTGTACCTATACATCAACATCCTCTAGCTTGTTTCTCCATCTTCAAGTTCAATCTTGAAGACCAACAAAAGTTGAATGAAGATTCAACTTCTCCTTTATTACCAGCTTTATTAACATATTAGTAGGGTTCTTCTCTGTATGGATCTTTTCCAACTTCAACTTTCCATCCTCCAATACCTATCTAATGAAGTGGTACCTAAGATGTATATGTTTGGTTCTTGAATGAAAGGCTGAATTCTTTGCCAAATGAATTGCACTTTGACTATCACTGTACAATCAACAACTCTTTTACTCCTTTTCCAACTCTTCCATGAACTGAGTCATCCAAATCATTTCCTTGCTAGCCTCTATGACTTCAATGTATTTTGCCTCTGTAGTAGACAAGGAAACAACCTTCTATAACTTTGAAATCTAGCTAACCACTGTTCCACCAATAGTGAACACATATCCTATGGTGCTTCTCCTACCATCCAAGTCACCTACCATATCTGAATCTACATACCCATGTAGAGAAGTGTTTGACCCTCCATAGCATAAATGCCTACTACTAGTCCCTCTCAAATATCTGAGAATCCATTGAACTACTTTCCAATGTTCCTTTTCTAGATAGGCCATAAACTTGTTGACAACTCCCACTACTTGGGCAATATCAGGTCTAGTACATATCATTGCATACATCAAGCTCCCAACTGCTGAAGTATATGGAACTCTACTCATGTACTCAACCTCATCATGTGATTTAGGACACTATTCTTTGCTCAACTTGAAGTGTCCAGCCATAGGTGTGCTTATCGGTTTTGCATCCTGCATATTGAACCTCTCCAACACCTTATTCACATAATTCTCTTGAGACAAAATCATACTGTGATTTTTCCTATCTCTCTTAATACTCATGCCAAGGATTTTCTTTTCTACTCCTAAATCCTTCATGGAAAATGTGTGAGCTAATTTTACCTTAAACTCAGTAATTTCCTACATGTGTGAACTTGCAACAAGCATATCATCTACATACAGTAACAAGATAATATAACTACCATTATCTAAGTTGTTAAAATAAACACAATGATTAGATTGACATTTACTAAAGCCATGCTCTATCATAAACCTGTCAAACCTCAAATACCATTGTCTTGGAGCTTGCTTAAGACTATATAAGCTTTTCTTCAACTTGCACACAAGTTTCTCCTTACCTTTGACCTCAAAACCTTCCAGCTGATCCATATATATCTCTTCATCCAAATCTCCATGAAGAAATGTTGTCTTAACATCAAGCTACTCAAGGTGCAAATCCTCAATAGCAACTAAAGGCAATATAGTCTGACTAGAAGTCATTTTTACTATAGGAGAAAAAATTTCATGAAAGTTAATACCTGGTTTCTATGCAAATCCCTTTACTACCAACCTAGCCTTATGTCTCATTTGTCCATTCTCTCCTTCTTTTAGCCTATAAACCCATTTGTCTTTTAGTGCTTTCTTTATAGCTATCAACTCAATCAAATCCCACGTTTGGTTCTCTTCTAAGGAATTAATTTCCTCATTCATGCTATGCTCCCACTATTTCCTGGATTCTACCTAAATTGCCTCATCAAAACTTTTTGGTTCTCCACCATCAGTGAGCAACAAGTAGTATAAAGAAGGGGAATAAAAAATTAGAGGTTTACTTACCCTTTTAGACCTCCTCATGGGTGTTTGAGAATCATTCATATCTTGTTGTCTGCCCAAATTTCTTTCTATCAGTGACCGATCTCAGTCATCTCTGCTCAATGTCAGTTCCACTTGACTGACGCTGATTTCCACATGACTAACATTAGTCTCTTCCTGACTAACATTAGTCTCTTCTTGACTGATGTTAGTTTCCACATGACTGACATTAGTTTTTGTGTTTTTGTGTGAGTGATGATTTTTACCCATGAACTCATTTTGGATCATAACCTCATCCAAATGATGATTGCCCTACTCAGAATTATTCAGCCTCTTGAGCTGATCACTGTACATCACCTTCTCATTGAAAACTAGATCACGGCTTCTAATAATTTTGTTAGTTTCTAAATTCCACAACCAAAATCAGAAATCTCTAGAACCATAACCAATTAAAGTGCACCACATAGATTTAACATCTACCTTCTTTCTATTTTCTTTATCAATGTGCACAAAAGCTTCTGAACCAAAAAATCTGAGAAATGAAAGATCTACCTTTTTATCTATCCATGCTTTTTCTATAATTCCACCATCCAATGTAGTAGAAGGTCCTCTATTAATCAGGTAAACCATAGTATCTATAGCTTTTACCCAAAACTGTAAGGGCAAACTAGCATGCAACCTCATACTCCATGCACACTCCATTATTGTTCTATTCATCCTTTTAGCAACTCCATTTTGTTGAGGTGTCCTTGGAACTGTCCTTTCCCTATGTATTCCATTCATAGAATAGTAACTATTGAATTTATTGTTGTAGTACTCACCACCATTGTTAGATCTAAGGCACTTCAATCTCAAACCTGTTTCATTCTCAATCAAAGCTTTCCATTTCTCAAATGTGTCAAAAATGTCATATTTCCTCTTTATGTAATAAACCAATACTTTTCTTGTAGCATCATCAATGAAAGAAACATAATACTGTAATCCTCTAATAGAAGCTACCTGAGCTATTCCCCACACGTCTGTGTGAACAAGCTCCAACTTGTGCTTCTTCTTTGTTAACCCAATTTTGAGAAACCTCACTTTCTTTTATTTCCCAAAAATACAATGCTCATAGAAATCTAGATCTATGCTTTTCAAATTTGAAAGCTTACCTTTTGACTTAAGAACATTCATTCCCTTCTCACTCATGTGACCAAGCCTACAGTGCCACAACTTTGCATCTACATCTGAAGTAGATAAAATAGAAGGAGAATAATTAGTAATATAAGTAGATAGATTAAGTGTACCTACTCTATTACCTCTAGATAATACAAGTGCACCCTTGGAAACTTTCCAAGATTTAGCTGTGAGAGTTACTATGCAACCCTCATCACCCAACTTTCTTGTAGAAATCAGATTCCTCTTCAGTATGGGTACATGCATGACATCTTTCAACACCCATGTGTTGCCATTTTGCAATTTTAGCTGCACTTTTCCTTTGCCAACAATTTGACAAGGTTCATCATCCCCTAAATAAACTTTTCCAAAATCTCCACAGACATAATCATTGAAAAATTCTCTATTTGGGGTTGCCTAGAAAGAGGCACCAGAATCTAAAACCCAAGATTCTATTTCATTATCCAAAGAAAATATAAGAGAATCTTGTGTAACAATACCTGTAACTTTTGCTTCCTAATTACCTTCATGCTGATTTTATTCTTTATCTTTCAACCAACAATCTTTCTTTGCATGCCCTTTCTTTCCACAATTTTAGCGGGTTATTCTTCCATTTCTGGATTTGGATCTACTTCTCATCTTTGACATTGATCTCCCTTGCTTGTCCTTCTCTCTTTGCCTTCCCCTGCTTTTAATACTTAAAGCATTACTTGATGTTTCCTCTGTGCTTTTCCTATGAATTTCTTCATTCAAGATTACACTAACAACATCATCAACTTTCAAGATATTTGAAGCAGATGCAGTATTACTAACTGCCATTACCAAACTGTGCAAACTTTCAAGTAAAGAGCATAAGATTAAGAGAGCCTTAATTTCATCATCAAAAACTATTTTGATTGAATTTAACTAATTTACTATTGCATGAAAATCATTAAGATGACTAGATACCAATCCACCTTCCTGCATTTGCAAATTAAATAATTGCTTCATAAGATATACCTTATTTGAAGCTGAGGGATTTTCATATAAATTTGCCAAAGTATCCATTAACTCTACCGTTGTCTTTGCCTGTGATAAGTTGGAAATCATAGAAGATGCTAGGCTCAACCTTATAGATCCAAGAGCCTTTCTATCAAGAACATTCCATTCTTCATCTTGCATATCTATGGGCTTTCTTAAAACCCCACCCAATGGTAAGTATAGATCATTCTGATACAGATAATCTTCTATCTTCATCCTCCATAATTGATAATTTTTGCCATTAAATTTATCCATTCTTAGTTTACTTTATTCTACCATTGCTTTACTCCCACTCAATCAAAAACCCCTGAGAGTGAATGTGTAATCAACAAACACTAACCCGCTCTACCACTTATTAATGATCCTAGCTTTGATACCAATTGTTAGTACCTTAGAGCTCAATTGATTACCTTTGTATAAGCAACTAAACATAGAATTAAACCAAAAATAATAAGTAACTTGAAATCAAAAACAACAAAGAATAGGAGATACAAAAAACAACCAATCTTGTATTAAACTCTTCTAGAAGGAAATACAATGAATAAATCTCTCTCTTCTCACACCTCTTAGATGTATAGATCTCTTTCCCTCAAGAGTTATCTCTCTCTCTTAATTAAAACCAACTCAACTAATTGAACTGATCCACCTTACAAGCTATGAGGATCTAACCCTATTATATAGTACTAGGATTAATGAGCCATGCATTCTCCATCGTTAGATGCACCTCTTAATCAAAGGTTTAAATATGTCCTACCAAAAATAGAAAAGTGGACTCAAGACTAACAGTTAGTCTTTACATGCAAACTCACTATTCTCCTCAAAATTATAATTTTGGGAACACACAGATGACTGATGCTAGTCTCTATCTATCTACATATGACCGATGTAGATGACTGATGCTAGTCTCTATCTGTCTACATATGACCGATGTCGGCTAATCCCTAATCGACGTCAGTCAATCCTGACTGATGTCGATGACTGTGTAACTCCAACAACCTCTGCATTTGTTCATCTGGTAAATCTTTTAGCTCCAAAACTCAACAAGAATGACCTTGATACACATCACTAAGCTTCTAGTAGGACCCAATCATACTTTGTACATTCTCAAATTTTCTTATTAAGTCTTTATCATAAGGAATATTTTGAAACATGCACATTTACCATAAGAACCAATAACCTCAAAATGTCCAAATTACCTTAATTTTATCAAAATATCCTTAATCTCATCAAACAGGGTTCAAACAACTCTCTAAATTTCATGAGACATCTCAAAACTCTCTTGTTTCCTCAAATATCACCATGACCACTATCACATCACCAAAAAGTCCTCAAAATAGCTATGATGTGATGAGTTCACAAGAAGGATCTAGAACAAATAATGATAGTTTTAATAGTGCTACCAAGGTAAAAATTACAATCAATAAGGACATGACCATACAAGAGATCACCATGTGTAGGCTTGGCTAGTTGTCATAGAAACATTTTTGTTTATAGGTGTTTGCATTTGGCTTGGGAGGCCAAACTACCAATAGTAACTATTGTACTCCACTTGGATGAGAAAGTTTAAAAACATAACTAATGTTGGTCTTGATGTTGTAGAAGAGTGTGATAGGCAAATGGAAACAATAGGATAAAATGATTGGAATGTCAATGTGTGAAAGCTATACATTATCATTTAGGTAGATTGCTGTATCCTCATGTTGATCCATAAGGAATGTGGGCTATGATTTCTCCTAATTTGATAGCCAGTTTTCCAAAATATTGAAGAAAACATGATAATATTTTGGTTGTAATAGATATAATTACTAAAGTTGGTCATTTCATTGTTGTAGATTTAATTGATGATACATATGTTTTTGTTGGACAATTTGTGAAAGAAATAGTATTATTACATGGCATGCCTACAGTTATTATTTATAATAGAGATAAAAATTTTACTTTAATGTTTTGGAAAACATTAATTATTATTTTTGGTATAATATTGAACTTTATCTCATCTTATTAACTAGAAATAGATGGTCAGATAGAAAGGTTAAACCATCTTAGAATCCCACTAGGTTTAACCCCAAAATGGTAACTTTTTTTAAATTTTACTCTAATAATATAAACCATAGTATTCAAAATTAAGATAAAATAATTGATCTTTAACCAAATTCTTCTTATATAAATAAATGTTTATGATTCATTTAGATAATGATCATATTAATACGTTAGTAGTATTACAAATTTAATCCATAACAAATTATATATTTGCTAAATGTTAACTCAACCAATTGCTTGAAGTTTATTTAATAAAATCATAAAATAAGAGAATCCAAGTACTGGTTATCAAAATACAATTATATATAATTTTTTACATTAGAGTGAATATAAATAAATACATTATTACATAGAACAAACGAGTATCCACAACCTCATCATTTGTATATAAAATGTAATCATGAGTAAAATTTCATATTGGCTAAATATTAAAGGAGAGGGAGAACATTATTAGAGGGATTCTAAACACAAAAAATGGACCATAGATCCCACACATAATTTACCAAAAAATAAATGTCCTTACCATCATGGATGAGTAGATGATAATAATGTAGGTTTGGAGAAGTCAACTAGAACCTGTGTGTTGTAAGATGTTCACTACATGCAAAATATCATAAATAACTATGTTCTAACATGAAATCTTGCATATATGAATACTAATCAAATGGGTTAGATTATAGTGTTTAAATATAAAAATTAATTTGACCAAAGCTTTCAAATAGTTTAATGATCACATAGATCAATCATACTCACAGACACACTTAATCAGACTTCATTCATTCTATGTATTAATGACTTTAAATAAATGCATGAGAACCTTATGAAAATATTATTTATTATTTTCATTAATACCAAAATTTACTAAATCAATCATATATAAGATTCCATAGAATTCTCATATAGATTTATTAAAAATACCACGGTATTTAAATACAGAGAAACAAAATGAAAAAGTTACATGCTATATAATAACAATGTAAAATATGATATGATATTTCCTTAGTTATAATATAACATATTATCTATTTCCAATAAGTAAATACTACAATAAATTGATTATTAAGAATATTCATAATATTTAAGTATTTACAAATTCTATATAAAACACCCATTTTCACAGGTATTAAAATAAAAGTAAACATAGTTCAATAATTTTACATTAAATCCCAATCTATTAAACAAAGATAATAGACACACCATTAATTTGTTATAATAATAAAATAATTATCATCCACTCAATTAATAACTCATTAAACATATATTAATTAATCAAATATGTCATAGTTTGCATACAAACACATTTATTCACTATATACAAACATCTATGTATCATCTAAATTATCCACATATGCATGTGTGTGTGTCCACTTATATTTATAACTCTCACCATTTATTTATTAATGACATTATATATATATATATACATACATATATATATACATATATATACATACAGACATACATACATACATACATACATAAATATATATATATATATATATATATGTATATATACATACATATAGACATACATACACACACACACACACATATACATATACATACATACATATATATATATATATATATACATATATACATATACATATACATATATATATACATATATACATATACATATACATATATACATATATACATATACATATATATATATATATATACATATATACATATACATATACATATATATATACATATATACATATACATATACATATATATATACATATCATCCTAAAAAGGTAAACATAGTTCAATAATTTTACATTAAATCCCAATCTATTAAACAAAGATAATAGACACACCATTCATTTGTTATAATAAGAAAATAATTATCATCCATTCAATTAATAACTCATTAAACATATATTAATTAATCAAATATGGCATAGTTTTCATACAAACACATTTATTCAATATATACAAATATCTATGTATCATCTAAATTATCCACATATGAATGTGTGTGTGTATGTATATATATTTATAACTCTCACCATTTAGTTCTTAATGACATTATATATATATATATATATATATATATATATATTCAATTTTATTCTATCATCCTAAAATCCCAACATAAAAAACATTGACTCAAATTTATACAAAATTATAATTCACATTAACACCACACAACATATAAAGACCCAATTAAATGACTTGAAATCAAAATGTGAAATATTCTACTGTGTACCCTATAGTACATTGACTCAATAAAAAACATTCAACATGAAATATGTCCCTTCAATCAAACATCCATATATAAAAAATAATTCAATTGATAATCTATGCCCTTCTCTTCATAATCATCTCTCTGTGTGTGTGTGTGTGTGTGTGTGTGTGTGTGTGTGTGTGTGTGTGTGTGTGTGTGTGTGTGTGTGTGTGTGTGTGTGTGTGTGTTCAAAACAATGATCACTTATATTAATAGTTTATATTACTTAGTTAAACCAATATTAATAAACATGTAAACAAAAAAACTAATCAAACAATAATAGTTCTAATAATAATAGTATTACAAATAACAAACTCGATCATTTTATACATACCAAACATACAATTTTAATATCAACTTAGTATTTTATGCATAATAAACATTGCAGATTATATTAAATCACTATCTATAAGTTTAAATAGGATAACCCTATTCTTCGTTGAATACTCTTATAAATAATAAAACCAATTTATAATCTTATTCATTATCATGAGCTAAATGTACAAAGATGCCAACCATATAACTAAACAAAGCTTAAATTTATCCCATATAAAATAATATTATGCATGTCATATAAGTAATAGACTAATTTTACATACAATCAACTAATAATCATTTTAAACACATTTGACTATTTAACCTGATTTAAATTGGAAACCATCTCCTAGTCATTCCACTGAAAAGCCATACAATAAATTAATAAAATGATAACCCAACCATTTAAAATTAAATAAAGTAAAACATATCCTATTAATAATCATTAAAAACCTAGTTTCAAATCCCATATCCAAAACAATGTCTCGAAGTCATTCCGTATTTACAAAAGCTTAGTCGTTTGACACCTACAAAAATAGCATAGTCATTTGAATGATATGAATAAAATATACACATAGCCATGTAAATAAAACCACACAAGGATCTCATTTTCTTTAGTTTCCCTAACCTTCCATACTTATGTTATACCTTAGTTGAATCATTGATTTGATTCTATGGGCAAAATTCCTCCTCCCATAGGATCAAATCCTTGATTCTCATAAGGGTTTTAGAATTATAAAAAACTATCTAAAAAACCCCATAACTATCTCATCTATAGATTATATAACATCAATATAGAATTTTAGGGTAAACCAAATAACAAACCCTACCTCTAAAATTCCCTTCAAGTATATTTTTCTCCTTTGACCATAAATGAAATTTATTTTTTTGTATCTCCTTTTTGTCATCCATGACCTTCTTGTATTCTGAAAAACTCATCATATTTTATTATTTTCACAAATTTCTACATGCCACACAAAACCTATAATTTCATGGTGAGCCCTTATCCATAATAAATTCCAAAGAATGACTCCATGCAACACCAAAAATTCTTGGCATGCCTCAAAAATTCACAACTTCAACTACCCAAACCATACAATCACCTACTATCCCCAAATAAACTTGCAATCAAACCCCAACACTCTGAAGTTACATGTTTTTATCGAGAAAAATAAAAACAAATGATAAATCCCAATTAGGGTTGACAAATAAATTTGTGAATAGACATAAAAATTATGTTTATTAATAATTAAAATGGCTATCAAAACTTTAAAAATTAAACAACAAATCTTTATACCTAGTTAACCACTTAGGTATTCAAAAACTATGGCACCCTAGTTACCGTATTAGTCACCTTTACCAAGGGTCTAGGTTATATAATGTTTATAAAATTGATTTGTTAAATGATCTATAAATGTAATTTATTTCTATGCCTTGTATAAATCTTTGGTAATGATACTTTTTCTTTTGAATGTTTGTAGGTAAGCACTAGTATGGAGTCATGTGGTCAAAAAATCACAAGTATATTCATTTAAAAACATATATAAATGTAACATTCTAAATGGCATCAACATCAAAATCATAAATAATAGTAAAAACTACACACCATGACTAGAATAACATCTAATCATGGATCAAAACCAAATAAACATGATCAAGCATGAAGTAACCAAACATTACTATAATCAAAACAATCACATAGATATTCACTAGTAAAAAATCATGCATTTATTTATACTACGTGGTGTGTCTATGTTTCCTTGTGAAATCTCTCTACCTCCATCATAATCATCAGTAGCACCTTCTTTAATGATACTCTCCTTCCATATCTATCTAGAGAGTGGAATTTCTCCTGCATCCACCTTAAAAATGAAAATGGTAGTTATCCCATAACAACAATAATCAATAAAAATGTTGCTAAATCACAATAATACTAACTGAGAATAATGCACATGCATATGAAACTCGTGTATAACTAGTCAACAAGTAATGAATCACATACAATAATAATTATGTATGTCCATACATCAACATAAATGAAAATAGTTTTTTACAATAATAATTAAATAAAATTAAACCTATTAACATATATTAAATAATCAAATCAAGTTAATTAAGGAATTTAAGACATGACATCTTTCACCTATAAAATTTGTCATCATCCCAATGCCAATTATTTTAAATCAATGTTTTGAAATTAAACAACACATAGTAGAAAATCAAATAACAATAGTAAATGCTTTAAATAAATAAATATGGAAACAACCTATATAAATCATCATAGTCCTCCCAAGTGTCACTATCCTTATAATGTTGGTCCCACTAGATCTTGTTGTGACACTTACCTATTATGTAAACTAAGTTTGTGAGTGTCAATTATTATGACTAGTTCTACTATGACCACCCTAAGATCCATAGACTATAAATCATTCCAATATAGTACATGAGAAGGATCAACTACATGTTTTTATAAGATAGGACAAATGAAAAAAATTATGTAATAAATCTAGAACCAATGGTAAGGAAAGGATATACACAACATAATTGATAGCTTCCAAGACCTCAAAGGGTTCCACATATCTTGGTGAAAGATTCATTGATTTACCAAACCTAATGAACATCTTCTAAGGCTTAACCAACATAAATACTTTATCACAAAAAAAAATATATTGCTATCCTTTTTAGATTAGCAAAAAAAAATTATCTATCATTGGCCTCATCCAACCTTTGTCTGATTAACTTGACTTGTTCCTCAATTTATACAAGCATTTTAAGACTAAAGACTGCCATGTTTTTAAGCTTGTCCCAGTTGATTGGTGTTAAACATCTCCTTTCATACAATGCTACAAATGTAACCATCTTTAAAGATGATTGGCAAGAGTTATTATAATCAAACTCTATTAGTGGAAGATACTCTTACCACTTGTATTGCTGATGTATGAAAAATATATTAATAATATCTTATATAACTTGATTTACTCTCTAGTTATCCATCTATTTTTGATTGATATATAATACTAAAATTCAATTGTATGCCCAAAGATAAATTTAGAGTCAACAAAAACCTTGATGTCATCCTTGGATCTTGATAAAAAAATTATCTTCTCTTGAAACCCATGTAATCAATACACATCTTTCATGAATATTTTCATAAGCATTGGTGAATCATTAGTCAAATTATCTAGTATAAAGTGAGTTATCTTGGTTAGTTTGTCAACTACTACAAGATTATGTCATGATGAATTCATGATAATAACAAACCTTAGATAAACTCCATATGAATTACCTATCATGTCCATTCTAGTATATCATGAGGATACAAAAATCATACTAGATGTACATGTCCATCCTTCACACACTGACCCTCCAAACAATGTGACATAAAATACATTGCATATTTCTTAATTCCATTCCAAAAATAAAGAGGTCTTAGCTCAAACATAATCTTATTCACTTTAAGATTACCTAAATATGGGGTATTGTGCAATTCTTTTAGCATTTTGCTCCTCAAATTCTCTCTATAAAGTACATACATTATGCCATTGTAACTCAAGAGACCATCATTATCCAACTTGAATCCTTTAAAATTATGGTTCTAAGCATCCACTAACAAATATTTCCTAAATTAATCATAGATTTTATCTCTACGGGATAATTTATTAACTTGACCATGAAAAATACTCTTGATAATAGCCAAAGATTCTATGTACCTTCTATGACTTAGGTCATTAACAACTCTATCTTCTTTGCCCTTGATCTAGATATTATAAAATGCATATTTAGATAATAACTCTAACCAACATATCTTACAAGCATTTAAGTTTAGCTAGGTGAAGATATATTTTATCCCCAAGTTGTTAGTATTGAGCTCAAATGATTTCCTCAATAGATGATGCCTCCAAAATTATAAGGCATGCACTATTGCATCAAGTTCAGGATTATTTGGGTAATAATTTTCTCATATGGGTTAATATTTATGGACTCATATGCTACAACTAAACCATTTGTATAATAAATCCTCCAAGACTGTCCCTAGATGCATCAGTGATTAATAATAACTGATCATTAGGATCAAAATCTTAGCACATGTGCCAAAGCAAGCCTCATTTTTATCTCCTAAAAGAATTTATCTCACTTGTATGACCAAAAAATACTTTGATTCTTCCACTAAAGAGAGATAATTGTGTTATCTATTTTTGATAAATTTGGAACAAATTTCCTATAATACCCTACTAAACCCATAAAACATATCACCTGATGCACATTTTTAGTTTTCAACCACTCTATTATTGATCTTATCTTCTCTTGATCAACTAAAATTCCATATTTATAAATAATGTGTCCCAAATATTACACTTTCCTTTATAAAATGTACCTTTGGATAGGTTATCATATAGTTTGTGCCTCTAAAAATACTTCAAAACTAGGTTTAGATGTTGTATATGTTATTTATCATTCTTAATAAATTAGGATATCATCAAGAAAATATAATGTAAACTGGTCAAGATAATCCCTAAACACACTATTCATGAGATTCATGAATTTTACAAGAACATTTTTTAACTTGAAAAACAACGCTATAAATTCATAGTGCCCATGCTGAGTTTTGAATGTTGTTTTGGGAATATCTTCTTATTGGATTCTCATCTGGTGATATCCCACTCAAATATATTATCTAAATCTTTCACCCCATATATTTAATCAAATATATCATCAATGTACGGTATTGGATATGTATTCTCTATTTTCTCTTTATTCAACATCTTGTAATTAATACACAAGCAAAGAGTACCATCCTTATTCTTGATGAACATGACTAGTATACCCCATGGTGAAATACTTAATCGAATCAACCCTCTATATAAAAATTCATCATGTTGAGATTTCAACTCACCCAATTCTATAGTCATCATCTTCTAAGGTGCTTTAGATTGTAGTTTTGAACTATGTATTAAGTCTACTGAGAAATCAAATTCTTTTTTGGGTGGTAATCATGGAAATTCCTCTAGAAACACATATTTAAAGTTATTAAGAAAAGTATAATCTTCAATGGAAGATTCTTTATATTTCTCTATTTCATTAATTTTAACAATAAATGTCTGAAATCTTTTCCTATGATCATTATTAAGCTAAATTGTATAAATATACATAAGATTCAACTCCCTTTTCTCACCCTAAATTTGATTTTGATTCCCAAAATCATCCTAACATTATACATTCTTAAGAAATCAATCTACCTTAGCTTTATCCTTAGAAATCCAATTTACCCCTAGTATTATATCACATGACCCTAGTGATTTTGCATAAAGATCTACTATCAATTTGAATTTAGGAAATTAAATATCATCTTCCACTAAGCACCTATCAATTTTGACCTTAGATTCATTCCCATATTATACTTACCGTGCATTTTTGATTAAACTAGATTTCCTAGATAACTTAGATAGCACTCTTGGAGAAATAAAACATTTTATAGGTCCAATATCAATCAAAATGGAAATGGGTTGACCAAAAAGATTACCTATAATATTAATAATTGAGACTTGAAAATCAATCTGATGATTGTTAATAGCCACATGGATTCTCTATTGAAAGGTTCCTTACTACATAGTACCCTTCTCTTTACCTTCAAATTTCCCTTGAGTACATTCCCTAGAATAGTGATTATCCCCATAGATGAAAAATTTGCAAGGTGGTCCTTTCCTTTTTGACTATTGATTACCCTTGAAACTAGGATTGAATCCACCATCCACTTTCTTTTTACTTGAGAAGTTACTAAATTTAGCATTCTTATTATTGAAATGTTTCTTGGAATTAGTATTCCTTTTCTAGTTCATTTTTTAAGAGTAGGTTTGGAAACTTCAAAATACTTCTTGAACTTCTCTCTAACCTAAGCAAAAGACTTCAAGTTTGAATCCTTCTTAACTAAATTCTCAAATAAATCATCCATCATAGATGGCCCATGCATGTCTACCTCACATCTAATTTAGTGTTTTAATCCCATTATGAAATTTTGGATATGAAACATTTCATCTACCTAATATTGAGCAACATATTTTAGGAACTTAGTGAACTATTCCTAATATTTATTCACTGGAAGATATCCCTACTTTAGATTTTGGTCAAAATACAACTAGAACAACCATAATGATCTGAATAAAACCATAAATTAATCTTATGTGGTGTTAGTGGATTTGACTTTCATCTCAAGCTTCTTATTTTCCCACCATCTGATTTCTTCTCTAGTAAGATAATACACTCCCCAAATTACCTTAGTGACTTTTGAGTAATTATGAGTCTTAAATTACTTATCCATTTATATCAAAAAAGCTTCTACTTCATACCATAACATTATTCCATCAAAAGTAAGAGCATTAACTTTCTTCATGCCCTATGTAAGTTCTATAACTACATAAGCCCTCACATCTTATTTCACCTCATCATGCCTACACTCTTGCTAAGCCTCTTTTGGAGCTTCTTGATAATAGGGGTACTCCCCAAGTTCTTCTTGATTAATTTACTCAACATATCCATGTACTTATTTCTCTAAAGCCATGATTCAGTCACTAGTTTCATGCATAACTATGAGAATCTGATCCAACTTTGCATCATGATCTGTGAAAAATTGATTTG
>JARHVA010008800.1:307500-397500 GCA_037957365.1 Torreya grandis
ATGTGATTAAGCATGAAATAACTAAACATAATTAAAATTAAATCGATTACATAACTATTCACTAACAAATAATCATGCATTTATTTGTACTATATGGTTTGTGTATGATTCCTTGTTGAATCTCTCCACCTCTAACATAATCAGCTTCAACACCCTCCTTGATGATAATCCCCATCCATATCTATTTAGAGAGTGGAATTTATCTTACATCTACCTCATAAATGTAAATGGTAGTTAGCCTGTAATAACAATAATTAATAAAATTATTGTTAAAGCATAATAATGCCAAATGGGCATAATCCACATGCATATGAAAGTCATATATAGGTAATGAAAAAGTAATGAGTCATACAAAACAATCATTATATGTATGTCCATACATCAACATAAATTAGAATAGTTTTCTATAATAGTAATTAGATAACATTGACCCCATTAATATTTGTTTAATAAGTAAATCAAGATTAGTGAGAAAATAAGGATGTAATAAATCAAGTTCTAGAAGACATGTTAATAATGTATGTGATTGATCAATAAGGTAAATAGGAATATTATTTAAACTAAGTTGAGTTTGATTACAATAATACATACCTTTTTATCATTAAAATGGTTCATTTCAAAATTTTGTACAAATGTAAGTGTAGGTTTCCACTTGGATAAGAAAGATTAGAAAACATAATTGTTTTTGGTCCTAATGCTTTATAGGAGTATGATAGGAAAATGGAAACAATAAGACAAAATCTAAAGGTTGATTCTTATAGACAAAAGAGTTTTGCTAATTTGAAGAGGTCACCACATGAATTTGAAGTTGGTGATAAAGTTATTTTGGATATTAGATCATAAAAAAGTTCAATTATGTTTGGAAAATCTTCCAAATTAGCTCCTAATTTTATAGTACCCTTTAAAATTTTGGAAAAAATATAGTCATGTTTCCTATCGACTACTACTTCCTCCTTCTTTGTCCTAGAATCATGATGTTTTTTATGTTTTACTATGGAGAAAGTATATGCCTGATATATATCATGTGTTGGACTGGACTTGTCTTTAGGTTTTGGAAGATAAAAATTTGTAGTTAGATATAGTGAGGATCTTGGACCAATACATTACTAAACTATGAAATCATGACATATCCCACATTTTGGCTCAATGGGAAGACAAGAGTATTTTGAAGAAATACTATCCTAGGATATTTTGATAACCAAGATGGCTCTCTTATAAGTGGAGAAGTATGTCATAACCCTATTTTATTGAATTTATTTCACTTTATATTATGGATTAATTATAAACTATTCATGACATAATTGTTTATATTACTATTGTGATATAGTCTATGATCTATGTTTGATCCATTTTGATTATTTTTTAGATAATTATTTGATATGATTTTCATTATAGCATTAGAAATTTCATGTTTAATGAGTTAGTAATTCATTATTGATTTAATATATATTATTATATTTAATGTCATCATTACATTTATTTCTATTATATAGTACATATATTGACAATAGTCTATTATGACTGTAGGTACATGATATGAGCTAAGTAGGATGTGAATCTAAGTAGTTGGGTGAGGCAGAGAAAGTGAATGAAAATAAATTAGTGATTTTAAAATTACAAATACTGAACTTTGACTATATTGATGCTTTGAGTCATTTTTATGATTTACTTCATTTATTAAGTGTCTTCCTTTAATTCAATGTAAATGTAATTCTAGACTAAGTCCTAAGCTGATTTTGACTCCTTGCTTATTGATTATTTTACTCAATTTTTTATTTTGATTATTTAATTTGGAACTTATTGACATTCTTTAGAATGACAAGTATTTTTTGAATATGTTATGTAATTATGAGTTGATCATCTTGGATTTTCTTCGTCTTTAATATTTTTAATTACTTATAGCAATTGCTGATTTTTATTATTTTTTCACTCTTGAGTGACTTAGTTTAATTTCCATAGCTATATATTTTTTGGCTTAAGACATAAACCATTAATTATGGTTTAAAGGAATTTAAAAAAAAAAATTGAAAATATATTGGCTTTTTTTTTTAAAGTTTCCTTGATGGACACTATTGAATGGGACTCTTATTAGCATCATTGTTGGATGAGACCAAGACTTGGTTTGGTTTTGCTAAAGTGAATGGGAGTCTGGCCCACCATGGGCATGGAATTAATTCAACGTGTGTGTGTGTGTGTGTTTTTTTTTTTAACTTTGGGTTGTGTAATTAGCTAGACGCTCAATTTAAATAGGTTGAGACTCTTCTAACCCTATTAAGGTTCATTCTTTGTCATTTTTATTGGTTATTTTAAGAAGCCCTGCACTTGGTAAATCTATACCAAATGTAATTCATGGAAGCCAATGGAGATAAATAGGTAGTTATATGCATGAACTTTTTTTAATGTTCAAACTACAATATTTTTTTACCTTGTCAGCCATTTAATTAGTTTCTATGGAGTTTTCTATTAGTGAAAGTTGGATTAAATGGGTCAGCTAGTCTTTGCATTCATCATATGTGGAAGCTAGAATTTTTTTCAAGGCAAGGAATCAATCTTACTCACCATCATTTGTTTCATTATTTTTGAATAACACTCAAGTAAGTATTTCATTTAAATTATGAGTCATTTTTGTGATTTGACCTTGTTAGTATTGAACAAGTTTTATTTGGAAATATACGTAGTCATTTTACTATTTTTATATATTTCAAGAAACTTGTTAAATGGCTCTTTTACATGAATAAAACCCGATAGAGTTTGAGTTTGTTTTTAGTTTTATTTTATAATGAAATAAAAATAAATGAATACTATTATGACCTTGATCTTCGAATATAAATAGTAGTTTATGTTTGTGTATGTTACAAAAATCCATTTTCTTAATGAATGTTCATTATTATATTTATTGAATTTGCTTTAGGCTACAACTATGCTCATTTTTGTGGGTATTTTGTGTAACTTGAAATCCTAGTTATGAGTTTAAAAACCTAGCCATCTATTCAAGTTTTAGTTGGGCTGTTTTTGTTTTTATAAACATAAACTTATGCATTATTTTTAGGTTGTGACCTTACAAGAAAATAATTAAACATTTGAGTTTCAAGTAGGGTTTGAATACCATATAGTTTTTCTTAATATATTATTTTTTATTATTTTAATGTGTTATATTAGTAGCCATACGACCAAGATAGTGGCTTTGGTCATAATGAGGATTGTTGACTTATCTTGTTGGGATGTTTTTCAATCATTTTATTTCAGTTATGTTCATGATTGTTTGACTTTATGTTAAAGACTATTTTTTAATACATCAAGAGATATACAATTGTTTGACATTAAACAATTGTATGAATGATTCATGTCATTATTATCATTACCAGTTATTGATAATGACCTTAGGATCTTTTTGTCATGATTTTTACTTGACCTTGGTGGTTAATTTTAAGCTTATACTTTGAGAATTTTTGATGTTTTTTTCTATTGAATAGGGTGATTGATCTTAGTTGCACTAGTTATATCAATATATTTATCTTGCATGAGAACTTTAGATGAGTTTGATGTAATTTTTAGATTGTTAAAAGTTTTATTTATCAAGGTTTTTGATGTTTTTTTGAATATGTTGTTTAATTTGATTTTTGAAAACTATTTTAGTCATTTAGGTTCATTTTACTTGGATGTAAATATTTAAAAAATATTGTTTATATTAGGTGTTACTAGAATTAATAAAATTGAATTTATTTCAAGTGTTTTAACTTAATGAATAATTTGGGATTATAGGTAAAATGCCATGGATAGAACTCTTGATATTCAGTTCCAAGAAGATATAATATGATTTTCAATAGTTATAATAACTATAAAGGTGTTATTGTTGTTAATCATGAATGTGAATAGTGTTGTTTGAATGTTTTCATAAATCACATTTCTAAGTCAAGATCAATATTCATTTTTACCTTATTGAATTCTCTCATCTAGCTAGATTCACATCCAACTAATGGATGGGGCGGTTTAGGGCCACTTATGATTTGGCTCATTGGGACTAGATAGATGGATATTTTATTCACTAGAATTGGGTATGAAAGATTATTTATTTTACTTATTTGGGATTTGAGATATTTAGAGTTTATATCATAGAATGAGATTGTTTATTATTATATAATTAAAAATTTTAATTATATTGTTGTTTAGCATTTATGTGATGTAAGATTAAATGTTATGTTTAATTTGTATAATTTAGTATATGCAAGTGGACTTATGATTATGATTGGAGTTGATGTTTTTGAATATCAAATAATTCATTATTTTATCATTTACATATATGGCATATTAACATTTTTTGTGCCATTGTAAACTACAACTACTTGATCTAAACTAATTCATTCATTAGTTTTACATTATTTGGATTGAATGTTTACGGTATGTAGACTCTTATTAGAATCTCAAAGTGTTCTTATAAATTAAGAATGTTGAGATATTTATTTTCATAGTGTGAGAAATATCATTTCATTACTCTATGTTATGGATAAGTAATCGTGAATATTTTAAAAATTCATATAACTATACAATACTATTAGTTATCTAATCTCATGTAGTTGCCATTAAGTTGGTTGGATAGCAAAGTAACTAATAGGTTGATTTTGACTCAATTTATTACGATTACTTTAAGTGAATATTTATATATATATATATTATGTTTATTAAAATTGAATAACATTCTTAATTGATCAAAGACAAGTTGTGTTAATTGATATTTTTATATCTTTGTGTTAAGTCCTTATTTAATTACAAAAAATAAGTATTACATTAGGCTATGAAGGGATGCAATTTTTAAACTAACTCCGTGTTAAGGATTATTTCAAATAAAGTAAAATGTGAATAAATTTTAGTATCCTCTAAAGATTATATTAATAGGCAATCATTTTAAGTAGAAACCATTATATCAATATTCAAAGTGATGGCACTATTTTGGACAACCTTGTATAATCACTTGGAAATGTTGGATTATTCAATTGTAGATAATATTCAAATAATGATATTGAAATATTATACATGTGTTAAAGATAAGAAAAATAATTTAACAAAGAAGTTGTAAATGGTTAAGTCATTAAATGTCCTATATTTCAAATACTATTTCAATGAGGCATGATATGTTTTAGGAACATATGCTCTTTATATAGAATTGACTTATGGAATAATGACCAATCATAATATTTTCATTGAATGACAAATAATTCTTAAAGGTAAATAACTTGAGTTTGAATCATTAAGTGGAATTGGTAAATTTTACTTGGAAAATAAGATAGAGAAATGTTTTAAGCCTTAAAGCATTACAATTGAAAAACACTTAATCTAAAATACATGGATTTAAGGTGATATTTAATTCAATTAAGTGACAAAGGTTAATTAGTAAACGTAATATAATGACATAGATTTATTTATAATTCATGAGGAAATTAATTCAATGAATTTTTGAAGTTGTACATGCATGAATTAGTGTAAGGTATAGCTATATTAATTAAGTTAATAAATTAACACATTTCTTAATTTGACTATTAGGCTAAGGAAACAAGGTTAAACATACCATGATAAATGGATAAGTTATTTCTAAATGGAATAAAAACATGGTTTTTTAAACTTATTAGAAGTTAAATAAATCTAAAGCTTAAATAAATATATCATAATTAGATAGGCTTGCATGGTACACTTATTCATGTGATCCAATAAGTAACTATAAATATAGTCACCCTAATTTACCTAATATGATGATTTTTGATTTATCATACACATGGGTTATGTTTTTATTAAAGTTTTCTAAAGCTTTACATTACTTTTATATATAGTTATTTTGATCATAAATTCCTACTACATGTGAGTGTGGTATATATTACATACATAATATTATTACCATGATTATTCTATTGAATCTATTTTACTTCTTACAAGTATTTGATAAATGTTTTTTATTTACTCATTGAGGTACCAACTATTTTATAGCCTATGTAGGTACTCGAGTAAATGTATAAGTTAGCAAGAAAATTACTAAGGACACATTGAAGTACACAAATATGTGTCCATGAATTTTTCTACACTAACCCACTTTTATCTGAATAATAGGTGGTTAAAATGATTCTTAATGAATTCATTGATAATTTATGGACATGGTCTAGCTCATGTGTTGGTTATGACACAATTATGGAACTCATTGTGTCTTTCTATGTTAAAATTTAATTAATTACTTATACCTTTGTACCATATATGTTTATCTTGGTAGCATAATTTGTATTTGTGTCATTATTTGAGGGACCTCCTCTCTCTCTCTACTTATATAAATTGACTTTATATATTTTTAATTTATAACATGTTCTTGGTTTCAAGTCAATCACCAACAAAGCACTCAAGTTGGACTCAAGAAAAGACAAGGTGTGTTATAAAAACCTAGGTACACATTTTTTTCCATTAAACTATAAATTTCATTAATATATTAAATGGAGTAAATTTAAATGATATTTATTATCTATATAACATCTCAACCATGTACACTTGGAAAAATTAGTCCTTGGCAGTTCCTCTTAGTTTTAGAACTTTCCTACTTTTATAAGTCTCTCATCTACTCTCTTTTATGACCCTTGGCCTATGTATTAGTCCAACCTATATTATGTTGATGACCCAAGCCTTATATATTTTCAATAATGGTTAAAACCTACTTGTCTTCCACCTCCAAGAGTTCTAGACCTTCACCTAATTTTATTCTTCCAATAGACTTGCATCCCAAATAGGAGCCTACATCGATGCAAGTGTCCTTACCTAATGTAAGTGTCTAATGCCATTAATTCATCTAATTTATAAATGAAATGTATCCCAATGGTTGAACTAAGTGTTATTATGTGATATATTATCCCAATAAGAGTGGTATATATGCATGATCACTCATGATTCTAAACTCAACTAACATATACCTATATCCATACCAAAGATCATTGAAAGAGAATTCAATTGATCAAAGCTTCCCTATTTTTTCCTATTTCCATACCAATCATAGGGACAACACATATTTAGGTCTTAAGTATCGAAGTAACATCACAAGATGTTTTTTTGAATTTTACAAGCTAAGTCAATATTGTACTTACTTATTACACATTACATGATTCACAAAAAATCCAACATGTATAGAATAACTACATAACTCTAAGGCCTTCTTTAAGGTATTGTCTATGTATGGAACACTCATTTACATAGGGGTTTTTGAGGTAGCTCTATTAAATGTGCCTAATGACTCTTTTTTTCCTACAACCACTATAAATATGAATAACTAAGGATTTATTATTTTATAAGGAGTGACAATGCATGACCTAGATCTGAATGGACTAGATCAAACACAATGATGAATCTAAAAGCATCTAGGTGGTCACATCCCATTTTAATAGTTATTACATACTGGAAACCTATGCCTAATCAATGAACTATCATCGATGTAACCATCCTAGGTTAAACCAAATGTCTACAACTACATAGGCACTTAATCTAGAATTTGGAGATAATTATAAAATATTATTCTAGTTTAATTCTTGCATGTTCTAGATCAAGATCTGTGTTAGCATCAAAATCAGCTAAGTATCTTTTTTCATTATATTTTTAATATATAACATAGTTTTACTTTCCATTTTAGAATATCTCAACATAGTAAATTTATTATAGGTTATATAGCATTTTAAAAATCAACTGGCCTACTATAGATTTATTTATCACGCTTGTGTTTATTCATTTATATATTCATAACCTAATATCCCATATTAGGAATATCCAATTTAAGGTTAAATAATTCCATAGCCTAATGGACAAAGAAATGCGACATGTGAGTTTACATGGAACATGACTTGAATATGACATTCATGTGATTAATTTAAAATTAATTAACTTAATTAAAATATTCTATATTTTTTTAATTAATTATTTTTATTTAAAGTTGTAAAAGAATACAATGGAATAGCTATGTTTTATAGTCATCAATTAAATTAATTATTTTATAGTTAATTATAAATTTTTAATGTACAATAAAAATATCATTTTATATTTTAAAATTCCCAAATAATAAAACAAAACATGGGAATTATCTAGTTATAGTAATATTATCTCTAAGTTGAGTTAGTGCAAATAATGAGTTTTTTATTTCCATTGTGATACAAAAGTATTATACAAAATATAATATCCAAATAATTTCCATGGTATTTATTATTTATTTCAAGTTCTTGGAGAATAATTTTCTAAAACTGTGTATGGGATATGTAATTTAATGGATTTGAGCAATAGAATACAAGCAACCAAGTGAGATAAATATTTGGATTTGTGGGTTTTGATTCTCTTTATTTTTGAATTATGTTTTTTTTTTCATTAGTAGATAAAATATTATAATTTTGTCACTTTTAATAATGCATGGGCTTTGAACCAAGTGTATAAAATATAAATTTTCAAAAAACTTTGTGCTTCCCAATAAGCCTTTTGTGAAAATTACATATTTTCTTCATATTTATATTTTTATGTGAGAGGAATACTTATTAGACGTAAATCACTGAGAGGGGTTGTGAATAAGTGATTCTAAATAATATAATTAAAATTTAATCCTTTCAAACTCTTTAATCAAAGACCACAAGAATTCATAGATCATACAAGATATTCATAATAATGAATAAGAAATATGATTCAAGATCAAACACACAACACATGAATTATATGGGAAACCATCATGGGGCATAAAACCCACTCTCAAGTCTACAAACACATGTACTACTTGTCCTATAATATGATAAAAAAACATGAGACCTTTTAGTTAATCACCCACTTCACAAAGAACACCCACCCCTAAATATGAACAAGAAGTAACTTGTTATAGATGTTGATAACCTACACAACACCTTTGAAAAAAATGCCTCCATAACTCTAATTTACTTTTAATATAATTACATAAAAAATCTATAACACTTCTCTTTCAACTCATGAAACACACACAGACTTTAT
Organism: Torreya grandis; assembly: GCA_037957365.1. Classification (NCBI taxonomy): domain Eukaryota; kingdom Viridiplantae; phylum Streptophyta; class Pinopsida; order Cupressales; family Taxaceae; genus Torreya; species Torreya grandis. The sequence continues at coordinate 316,495 of JARHVA010008800.1, forward strand.
CATATAAAAAATGCATCCAAACACACTTTTGGTTTTCTCTAGTATTATTTACACATCCTCAATTTTCTCTATACTTTAGTGCATCAATTGATCACACTTACTCTAATATATTTTATTCACCTCTATCTTCTACTCTTTCAACACATGTACATACAAGTCTAGAAACAATCACCTTGGTCTCCACTATATATAGAATGTTTATGAATATCACCATATAGGTCAGCCATAATACTTTCCTTAACCTTTAATATAACTTACATAGGTCAATATCATCCTCATAGGTTTGCCATAGTAACTATGGGTCACACTTAAAGAGCTATGCCTATCAATTTAGGCCCTAATAACCTTATAGGTCTTATAGAGACCTATTCAACCATTTATCACTTCATCAATAAAATTAAGAACATAATATCACTTTAAATTACCTAGGTCCACTTCACATGATCTATAATATATCTTCAAGTGATTACTCCTACCAAAATAATCTTCTGCTAAAGCATAATTGGATCAAACAACATTATCTACACTATAGCACCATGAATGAACAAACACTCAACATTTAAGCTCCATATATTTGACTATTAAAGCATTCAAACCTTATAAATAGGTTATTTATATGCACATCTAAGTATTTATAACTTTTCATTTTATACCATGATTAAATTCTACATATATCCAAATTTATAGCTCAAAAACTATAGACTAGTTTTCCCTCACAAATTCAAATATTTAAATTCCAATAGTCATTGAGCAAATTTTAAACTTTAGATACTTTGACCTCATCTCATTCTCCCTATAAATTTTGACCAAATATACACTATTGATCTCCTCAGATCATCCTATTTTTTATCTTATAATGCTCAAGGTTGATCTTTGATCTGAACTCCAATGATTAAGCCACTTGGTAGATATATGTGCTTTATACACATTTAACTCTTTTAATTAACCCATACTATCAATTTATATTAGTATGAATGCCTAAAAACCAATGATCTACTATAAACTCAATGAGATAGTGACACTTGTCACAAATGTGTGCCTTTTGAGCATCCTTTGATAATTTGACTTCACTAGCACCATTGATCTCTATCTAAAAATATCACACACTCTATATGATCCTTATCTAGTTATATAAATTTCTCATAGTTAGATATTTGATCAAATTTAATGTTGACTATTGATCTTTAATATAAAAAATTTGACTAAGTATAAGAACATAGTAAATTCTATTTGATAAGACAAGTTTTAACATTAATAGATTTTGTTAAGCTCAATATCATGACATAAAATTTGAAAAATATGATCTCCTAATAGGGGAATATATCCATATATCAATATGTTCTTGAAATCTTCACACATGTGAAATATAAAGTCATCAATCTACTCACTCAGCATTATCTATCAAGATGACTACTTGAACATAGATATACATATGACTACTCTGATGAATTCTTTTCACTTTTAGAATCACTCTAAGAACTCTTGACATCCCATAGGGTATTTTTAATCATTTCTATACCATCAATATCATCCATCAATTTCATATCGAAGTCAAATGCTGAAGAATCATACAAGAACATTGAAGCTCATTGAAGCACACTTTGTTAGTGTCATTCTAGCACACATGACACCTCATCAACTTATTTTGTCAACTTGGAGACATAATTAACAAACTTAAAACAATATCTTCCTTTTTTATAGATGTCAAACACCAATACAAAGCTTATTCTTAGACTCTATCTCTCTCTACAAGCACTTTCTCCCCCTTTGACACCATAACAAAGTGGGCTCAACCCTTGATCATGTAGACCTAAAAAGACTTCAAGGATGAATAAAATAAAAGGAACACATCTGAGAGATGATACATACTCTCCCTAAAATTGTGCATACTTATTATTACCTTGAATTTTTCAAACATGCTCCATGACTACACTCTTATTTGATCAAACTCTATTTTATGAAGACAAAATGTATAAGAGTAATAAAAACTACTTCATCTTACCTAGAAAAAATTAAGAGGGACTCCCCATTACATTATGCACACCTCTTCAATCCTCTCTAACTACTTGAGTTATCTCTCCCTAACTCCATGATCTATTTTTAAAAATAAGTCTTTTCAATGAACTAGATTTGTCATCAACTTTTCAAATACTTGAAACCAACCAATTTCACCCTTTACAACCAAAATCCCTGAATAAGTTACCTAAAGCATATTACTATGGAATACTAGAGAAAAATCATGAAAGAGTTACTCCCCATCAACCAAGGACCTTCTACTAATTTGTATACAAGGAGATGACTCCAAATCTTTGTCTTGGATACTTAAAATTTTCTTTTGTTAATGGTTTGGTCATAATGTCTACAAGTTATTAATTTTTAAGCACATATTATTGATTAACACATTGATTTCTAAATTTTTATGTTAATAAATGATATTTAATAGGAATGTATTTATTTTTTGAGTGCATTACATGATTTTTTAAAATATTATTTTCATTATTATTGTCACAATAGATGAGACAATCTTCTTTTTTCCTTACCTTATAGTCTTCCAAGGTTTACTTCATCTATATAGCTTAAGTATAACATGAGAAAACATCTATATACTCAATTTATATATTGGATATGGATACTGAGGCTTCATTATTGCTTAGCCAAGATACTAAGCATTCACCCGAAGAAAACACCACTATTAGTACTTTTCCTATCATCCACACAACCAACCCAATCTACATCAGTGTATATCTTTAGAGTGAATTATTTTCTCTTGGGATACCATAAACCATATTATATGGTTCCCTTAAGATACCTTATCATTATTTTGGCTACTTTTAAGTTATATTTCCTAGGACCAGCTTGAAACCTACCAACAAGTCCTACTGCTTGCATGATATCAGGTCTAGAGGTAGTGGAATATAAAATACTCCCAATCATGGATCTATACAAGGTTTGATCAACCTTTGGTGTTTCATCTTGATTACTCACCTTACAAACTATAATCATTAGTGTACTCATTGGATTACACTCCATCATATCAAATTTCCTTAGCATATCATTAATGTATTTAGCTTGTGAAATGAATATCCCTACATCTAGTTTGTTAATTTGTAATCCTAAAAATAATGAAAGATCCCCTAACATATATATCTCAAATTTAGTCTTCATGAAATATACAAATTTTTTAGTCATTTTATCATTATCATAACCAAATATTATGTCATCAACATATACAATTATAAGTAATTTATGACTACCTTTAGTCTTAATATTAAAAAAATTATCAACTACCCCTCTTTTAAAACCTTGGCTAAGAAGATACTTGTCTAGTCTATCATACCAAGCTCTAGGAGCTTGTTTAAGACCATATATATCCTTATTAAATTTTCATACATAGTCTTGATCACTTGACAATAAAAATCTCTTCGTTAACTCAATGTACACTTCTTCTTTTATGTTACCATTCAAAAAGATAGATTTCACATCCATTTGGTATATGTTAAATTCTTTGAAACTAGCATATGAAAGAAGAGTATAACTACTTCCATACTTTCCACTATAGAAAAATTCTCATAAAAATCTATTCTTTCATCTTGAACATATCCTTTACACACCAATATATCTTTATTTCTTGTGACCTCTCCTTTCACATTCATATTATTCTTAAAATCCCTCTTAGTGTGTATCACATTCTTGGTTTTTGGTTTAGGAACTAGATCTCATGTTTCATTCTTTAATATTTAAATGATTGACTACACCTTTATGATCCTTGGAGTCAACATTCATTCTAGCCTCATACATACTAAATTGCTCTGCTTAGTCCTTCTAATGTAACTTTAACTTCATGGTATTCTTCTTCTAAATCTTAAAATCTTCAAGGGCATTCAATAACTTAGTCTTAGAGTCCTCCTTATCTTATTCATTATCTATATCACTCCATGTAGACTCCTTTTGATATGAGCAACATCCCTCCTAAGCCATATAGAGGACTTCATATTCAATAGGACTATCATCTTAATTATCAAACACAAAATCACTGTCTTCACTCTCATCTAATGAGTTGTAATCTTTATTGGTGTATAGAATCTTCTTATCATTATACCTCTTAAATCCTTTCTTCCTCTTATTAGACCTAAATGTCTTCTTGACTTCATCTTGGTCTTCACCATGATCTTCACTATCATAATTCTTATGCTTATGTGGGCACTTATTGGAAAAGTGTCCTACCTCTCCATAATTAAAGAATTTGAAGTGAAATTTACTCTGATCCTTACTTGAACCTATTTTTTATTTTCTTGTAAATAAAACAATTATTTCATCTTCATCATTATCATCATACTTGACTTTCTTACCTTGATTTTTCTTCTTATTTGAATTCATTTCTATCTTAAATGTTGCTTCCTTATTTGGTGGTTTGTCCTCATCAAATATCATCTCATAGGCAGTAAGGATGCCATTAAATTCTTGTTAAGCATAAAATATACTGAGAGGGGGGGGTGAATCTATATATTATATATCTTTTACTTAATCTAATTTATTTTCTTTAATAACTTAATCACACATTCAAGATATGCCATAAAATTGAAATAATAACATGCACCACACATGAGAGAGAGAGAGAGAGAGATAGAGAGAGAGAGAGAGACAGAGAGAGAGAGAGAGAGAGAGAGAGAGAGAGAGAGAGAGAGAGAGAGAGAGAGAGAGAGAGAGAGAGAGAGAGAGAGAGAGAGAGAGAGAGAGAGAGAGAGAGAGAGAGAGAGAGAGAGAGAGAGAGTGAGAGATACAGTAAATTTTTACATGGAAACCCAAAGTGGGAAAAACCATGGAGAATAATCTCAAGTATATGAATGAGCACCAACTCAAATTACAAAGTTCACACACACCAACATGCAGGAGCACCAACCCCTTTTTTGAGCACCAACATAACAAATATTTGTAAGAAACAACCCATAAGAGCACTATCCCCTCTTGTGTATAAAACACAACTATCTCTCAATGTTGATTACTCATAAAATGATAAAAATCTACAATATCTCTTGCTTTTCTCTCCTTTTTTATTGTATAAAATAAATACAAACCATGCACTCTCTTGAATATTACAAATGGCTTCTCAATCCTTTATGTATAGCTTTCCAAATGACCTTTGGCATTCACCCTTTTTGACCCTTCAATCTTCATGAAAAATGGCACCAAACTTGTATGACCCTTCATATCCTTGCATTTGAAAAGTCACATGGAATAAAATGCATTTTTGTCTTTATCTTGGTGAATTCTCATATTCCTCAAAGTGTCTTTTCATGGAGAAATGTGCCATACCCTCTTTTATATTCACATGGTGACCCCAAATTCTTCAAGATGACTCTTCATGAGAAAATGCATCCCATTCCTCTTTTGTCTTTACCCCATGACTCTTTTACTTCTCCATGGGCCCTCTTTTGACTTATATGCAACTGAAAATATATTAATCAATATTAAATAAATATTAACACACATTATCAAAGATGTGAATATTAAAAACACCATTAAATGATATGGGGCCCTTATCACCAATAATGCAAGACCTTTGACATCAATGACAATATTTCAAACAATATCCCCCTTTGTCATTGATGACAACCCCAAACTAAAACTAGCACATCCTAAAACCTATAATACACATGTCAACATGCACATACTGCCATCTAAAAAACATATAATAACTCCCCCTTACCGTAACAACCTATACTTACACCCTGCACAAATTTTTGTACATATACCTATTCTTCTCCCCCTTTGACATCAATGTCAAAGGGCCTATCCTAGATCTAACACTTAGCTCCCCCTCAATTGATGCTAAATATCAATGGAGAGAAGTAAAATAAATTACTCACAACTTCTCCCATAAATACTCAAGTGTGTCTTTTGGTAGTGCCTTTGTGAAAATATCTAAAATCTACTTTGTAGTACTGATATATTCCATCTTAACCTATTGATCCATAAACTTCTCTCTCAAGAAGTGATATCAAATGGGAATATGTTTCATTCTTGAATGAATCATTGAATTCTTCAAAATATTAATATCACTTGTGTTATCAAAAAAAATAGAAATAGGTTCATCATATTTTACCTTGATATCTTCCAAAATTTGCATCATCCAAAGCACTTGAGTACACACATAATACTAATGCAATATATTCTGCTTCAGCTATAAAGAGTGATACTAAATTTTACTTTTTATTTAGCCATGATACTAAGCTATCATTGAGGAAGAAAGTTCCTTTACTTATACTATTTCTATCATCTAAGCAACCTACCCAATCTAAATCTATATAAGTAACTAAAGAGAAATCTCTACCTATGGGATACCATAATACATAATCTAATGCCTCCCTGATATATCTAAATATTCTCTTCACCAACTAAACATGAATATATTTTGGATATGACTAATATCTTGAAACCATACCTACTACATGCATGATGTCTGGCCTCAATGATATCAAATATAAAATACTACCAATCATATATCTATACAAACATTGATCTATAATAGGTGAATCTTCATCCTTTCTCACCTTATTTCCTATACTCATTTGGTGTGCCAACTGGTGCACAATCCTCAAAACCAATTTTATTCATCATTTCTTTGGCATATTTACTTTGAGCTATGAAAATTCTTTTATCTAACTAAAATATTTGTAATCCTAAGAAAAATTATAATTATCCAAGCATAGACATCTCAAATTTTTTTTGCATATTATTAACAAATTCTTTTGTCATCTTTTCAATGTTTCCTCCAAAAATGATGTCATCAACATATACCACAATAGTAAATTAATGTTCACCTTCTAGTTTTATGTAGAGATTACTATCGGCAAATCCTCTCTTGAAACCTTAATCCTACAGGGATTTATCAAGTTGCATACCAAGCTCTGGGAGCTTATTTTAATTTATACAGTGCTCTATTCAATTTTCATACATGGATACTAACATTTGAGAGAATAAATCACTTAGGGTACTTAATGTAGACCTCTTCTAGATTCTTGTTTAGGAAGGTAGATTTGACATTCATTTAAAATACTTTGAAATTTTTAAACATTTCATATGAAAGAAACATTCTAATAGCCTCTAGCCTGGCCACTAGTGCAAAAGTTTTTTCAAAATTTATTCCCTCAATATAATCATATCCTTTACATACTAATCTTGATTTATTCCTAGTCACTTGTCCATTTTCATTCAACTATTTTCTATAAACCCATTTTGTTCCTATCACATTGTGATCTTTTGGTCTAGGCACTAATTCCCAAGGATCAATCTTTTCTATTTGATTTAATTCTTCATCCATTACCTTAGCCCAATGCTTATCATGTCTATCTTCTAAAAAAGTTCTAGGCTAAATTTTGGATAACAAAAATAAATTAAATTGCTCAGATTCACTTACCATCATTATTTTGATGTGAATCCCTTCATTTATTCCTTGATGATGTCACTTTCATTATGATTTATATGGACATATTTGGATGGGGTTTTAGTGTCATTTTTCACCTTCTTCTCATCTTCATCTAATTCTTCAAAGTCTTCCTCTTCAATGATTTTAGGAATGTCTACGGGATCACTGATTTTTTATGTTCCATCTTCTTCTATCTTGACACTTACATGTTCAACTATTTTATTTTTTATTTTTTTATAACATTTATAAGCTTTATTTTTGAAAGAATAATCAATAAATACATCTTCATTTGTTATGTATTCAAACTTAACATGTTTTTCATTGGTTTTGTTTATGAAGCATCTGCTACCAAAAACTCTAAAATAATCAAGTGTTGTTAATTTGTCTCTCCATAGCTCATAATAAGTTGTATCACTGTTGACTCTCAATAATGATCTATTTTGAATATTCATTGTTGTATCAAATACATATCTCTAATATTTATCTAGTATCATGGAATCATTTAGCATTGTCCTCAACATCTCTTGAACTATTCTATTTCTCCATTCAGCTACTCCATTTTGCTATATAGTTCTAGCTATTGAATAATGTCTCTTTATTCCATGGTCTTCATGAAACTCAATAAATTGATCTAACATGAATTCTCTCCCTTGATATACATTACTCAAGTCATACATGATAAATCATCAATAAGAAACATGAAATATGTCTCACTTTGAGTAATTTGAGTTCTCATAGGTCCTTAAAAATTAGTGTGGACAATATCTAACATCTGAGTGATCAAGTACTCTTTTTTTCTAAACCACCTGCTAGCCTGCTTCCCATGTTGACAAGGTTCACAAAGCGTGTTGGATGGTTTTGTAATCTTTGGAAGATTTTTGACTTCTTGATTTTTTGTAATGTTGATAATATTTTTAGAATTTATGTGTCCCATTATCCTATGCCATATCCAAGTTTCTTCAATCTCACTCAAACATCTTTGACCTTTGATTTTTAATAGCATATACAAATTATTACTTGTTCTCTGAGCATTTATAACCAATACATATGAATCTTTTCTCCTAATTTCAAAACTTTATACATAAGACTTTAGTGTGTGCCCCTAATCACACATCTGACTTACACTCAAAATATTATGCGTAGGGCCTTCTACATACAAAACATTTTCAATTTTAGTTCTACCATTATCCAAACTTAGTGTACCTTTTTTGATAATTTTGGTAGTAGTATTATCTCTAAATTTTATTGTCCCACCACTGATCTTCTTAAAATTTATAATCTTATTCTTATCTCTTGTCATGTGCCTCAAAAATCCACTATCAATGAACCTTGGATTTTCTTCATTTATTGCATCCAAATTGATTTATACCAACATAGATTTTTTAAGGTGTTTCTTCTACCATAAACCTGTCTAAAGTTTCTTCTTGATGAATGGAGCGTTAAAACTCTAGTCCTTCTTTATTGACTTGAACATACTTCTATAGTACTAGGATATGTGTCCAAATTCTTTTAACTTGTAACATATTATGGACTTTTAATTAAATCTTGATAGAGGAGTAAAAGATTTTTGGCTTTTGCTTGACCCTACATGAGTTTCCTTCTTATTTATAAAATTGGTAGTATTTTTTCAACATTCTATTTTCTTATGACCATAACCACTAAAATAAAAATAGTAACCATAAAAATATGACCTATTTATGTATCTCTAACCTAATTTAATTTTGTATCTCTCTTCATTCTATCCTTCTTTTTTTGATATGTCCTTTGTATTCTTAACTTCTTCCATTTTTATTTCCTCTTTTGTAAGAGCTTCAACATAGATCTTTCCTTTTTTCTGTTAACCTTGTCTGTGAAAGTAGTGGCCTCCCCTTTTTATTTTTAAAATATAATACTTATCTTATCTAACATTTATCTTTAAAATTTTAATATATTATTCAAAATATTAGTGTTATTATCTAATTTTGAATCATTGGTTGCTCTATCATTGATTTCTTTATTTATTTTCTCAAGATCTGCTTTTAAAGAAGCAATTTCAATAACATACCTTTCACATTATTCACTTACATTTTTCAACTATGCCATTAGATATTTTTCATTCTTCTTGGCTTCTTCAAAGTGTGTTTGTAGATCTATAATTATTTCCTTTGACTCCTTTTCATTTTTATCAATCTGGATCTTTAATCTTTGATTCTTCTTTTCAAGAGATTTTAACTCTTCTAAGGCACAAATGAGTTCCTCTTCTAGATTCACTTTGGCTTAATCCTATTCTTCTTTTTGATCATCTATAATTTTTATTGTAGAGGCATCTTCATGTATGGCCATGATTATAATCTCTTCTACATTTGAATCACCGACTCCACAATCATTGACTAAGCTAGGATTTTTAGAATAAAAACTCATCTAGAATCCCTTCTTAAATTTTATTTTGAAAATCTTCTTGTATTTATACTTTCTTCATTCATTATCACTATTACCCTTATCTGGCCACTTAGCTACAAAATATCTAATCTTTCCACAATCAAAACTTTCAAAAGGTAATTTTCCTTAATATTTACCTGTGCCCTTTTTCATCTTGAGAATGAATAGAGCTCCATTGTCATCTTCATCATCGATAGAATTATCACTTAATTATTGAATCTTAGACTTCTCTTTCTTTGATATCTTGAAAGTAGCTTCTCTCTTTGAGAGTTTTTCTTATTTGGTCTATATCTCATATTCTATAAGAATACCATGTAGCTCAGCCAACTTCAACTTGGATAAATTCTTCATCTCTTCAATTGCTAAAACTTTTGCATCATATCTCAATGGTAGAGATCTCAAAAAAATTTATGCCATGGTTGATTCTTATAAATTTTCTCCAAGACCTTGAATCTGATTAACTATTTGATCAAACCATAAAATATAACTCATTATATTTTCTTCCTCTTCCATCTTCAAACTCTTAAACTATCTTCTAAAATTTTGAAGCTTATTTTGTTGAACCTTTCCATCACTATTGTAAATATTCTCAAGATTTACCCAAGTTTCATGAATACATTTACATTACATAACTTTAAAAAAATTTGATTCACATAAACCACATAAGATAGCATTTAAAGCTTTAGCATTATTTTCACTTTCCTTATTTTCCACTGGAGTAGTTACAAGTGTCTGTGGCTCTTCATATTCCTCCACTACTGCTTACAAAATGTCAAATCTAAGGGCCATCAAATAATTCCTCATATTTATGCTCCAAAAATAATAATTCATCCCATCAAATAAAGGTGCCTTATTTGTATAAAAAATTTCGTATGATCTAGCCATCATGTTTCCCCAATCTACCTTCAAGCTGTAAAACTTTTTCAAAAAGGAACCTACTCTGATATGAATTGTTAAGCATAAAATATACTGAGAGGGAGGTGAATCAATATATTATATATATTTTACTTAATCTTATTTCTTTTCTATAATCACTTAATCATAAATTCAAGATATGCCATAAAATTGAAACAATAACATACACCACATAAGAGAGAGACAGAGACACCAATTTTTTATGTGGAAACCCAAAGTGGGAAAAACCATAGAGAACAATCTCAAGTATATGAATGAGCACCAACTCAAATTACAATTTTTTTAAGCACTAACTTGTAGGATCACCAACCCCATTTTTGAGTACCAACACAACAACTATTTATGAGTACTAACCCTCAAGAGCACCAAACGCTTGTAAAGATTTGTGAGCACCAACCCATATGAGAACTAACCCCTTTTGTGTATAAAACACAACTATATCTCCATGTTTCTTACTCAACAAATGATATAACTCTAAAACATCTATTAATTTTCTCTCCTCTTTTATTATATAAAACAAATGTAAACCATCCACTCTCTTGCATATTACAAATGGCCTATCAAGTTTTTATTTATAGATTTCCAAATAACCTTTGGCATTCACCCTTTGTGACCCTTTAATACTCATGGAGAATGGTGTAAGACTTTCATGACCCTTCGTATCCTTACATTTGAGAAGTCACATGGTGACCCTTCATAAGAAAATGCATCATTTCCTCTTTTGTCTTTATCTTAGTGGCTTCTTGTATTCCTCAAAGTGTCCTTTCATGGAAAAATATGCCATACCCTCTTTTTTCTTCACATGGTGACTCTTGATATTCCTCAAGGTGATTCTTCATGAGAAAATGCATCCCATTCCTCTTTTGTCTTTACCTTGTGACTCTTTGACTTCTCCATGGGCCCTTTTTTAACTTCTATGCAACCAAAAATATATTTGTTAATATTAATTAAATATTAACACACATTAGCCAAGATATAAATATTATAAACACAATTAAATGCTATGGGCCCTTTATCACTAATAATGTAAGACCTTTGACATCAATGATAATATTTCTAACAATTCATCCATCTTCATCTGAGTGAGATCATGAATTTATTCTACAACAAAAAATTTTGAATTAAAATTGAGTGTAAGTGTCCCCAAAACCTTATGTAATACATTATCTTTATTGATTACTTCTCCAAGACCTCTAATCATATTTACTACCTCATCAACCCTTAGAAGATAGGATGTTATAGTATCTTCTTCCTTCATTTTGAGACCTTAAAATCACCTTAAGTGGGTCTATAATTTAGCCAATTTTACTTTTGAGTCTCTTTCATATATAGTATGTAATTTGTCCCAAAATTCCTTGGTAGACATATAATGGATTACCTCAGTGAACTCAGCCTTAGATAGAGCAAATATAATAGCATTCATAGCTCTAGAATTATTCTTACTCAACTTCTTGTTAGTAACACTAGTTGGAGGAATAATCAGTGTAGTGTAACCATCTATGATAGATTACCATGTATCAAAACCTAGAGACATGATGTATGTCTTCATTTTTACACTCTAAAAAGTATAGTTTGACCCATTAAACAATGATGATTCATTTTTGGAGAAACCATACTTCTATTGACTTTCAATATTGTACCTTAGATCACCTTAAAGTGGTTAAACTTGTAATGAAGGTCCTACTTGGATACCGGGTATTAGAGGTACAATCACTAAGAGGGGCGTGAATTAGTAATGCTAAATAATGTTATTAAAATTTAATACTTTAAAAATATATAGTAAAATACCATAAAAATCATAGAGAATATAGGATATTAGTAATAATGAATAAATAATATGATTCAAAAAGAAACACACAACACATGAATTCTATGGGAAACCCTCATGGGGAATAAAACCCACTCTCAATCCTAAAAACACATGGACTACTTATCCTATAAGATGATCACAAACATGAGACATTTTAGTGAAGTCCCCACTTCACAAGGAGTACACATCCCTAAATATGAAAAAGCACCAACTTATTCTAAATGTTGAGCACCCACACAACACTCATGAAAACAATAGATCTATGACTCTAATTGCATTTCAATCTAATTAGAGAAATAATGTATAACACTTCTATTTTAACTCATAACACACATAAAAACTTCTTCATATAATAAATTCATAGAAACACTCTTTAGGATCTCTCTAGTATTCTTCCCTCATCCTCAATCTACTCTATATTTTAATCCATCTACTAAGCACACTTACTCTAATCTAGTTTATTTGCCTCTATCTTCTGCTATTTCAACACATTCATATACAAGTCCATAAACCATTTCCTTCATCTCCACTATTTATAGAGTCTTAATGAATATCACCATCTAGGTCAGCCATAATACTTGCCTTAACCCTTAAGACAACTTACATATCTCAATACCATCCTCATAGTTTAGCCATAACAACTATGGGTCACACATATCTAACTATGCCTATGAATTTATGCCCTAATAAGCCTTATAGATCTTATATAGATCTATTCATACATTTATCACTTCATCAAGAAAATTAAGAACATAAGATCACTTTCAATTACCTGGTTCCACTTCATATGATCTCTAAGGCATCTTCAAGTGATTTCTCTTACCAAAACAATCTTCTTTTAAAACAAAATTTTCTCAAACAACATTTTAAACATTGTATCACCATGAATGAACAACTAATAAAATTTGAGGATCCATTTATTTAATATTTAAAAAATTCTAACCTTATAAATAGGTTCTCTAGATGTTCCTTGAAGTCTTCTACAACTTTACCTTTTACACCATGATCAAATTCTACATATATCAAGATTTATCGCTCAAAAATTGTATAATAGTTTTCCCTCACAAATTATAATATTTAAATTCTAATGGTCACTAAGAAAATCTTAAACTTTAGATTCTTTGACCTCTTCTCATGATCCCTAATAATTTTTACCAAATACACACCATTGATCTCCTTGGATTAGCTTGGTCTTTATCTTACAATTCTCATCATTGATTTTTGATCTAAACTCCCATGATTGTGACACTTGGTAGATTTTCATTCCTTATACACATTTGAATCTTTATCTTGACCTACACCATCAATATATGTTAGTAAGAATTCCCATGAACCATTGTTCTACTGTCATCTCAATGAGATAGTGACATTTGTCACAAACATATGCCTTCTAAACATCATTTGATAAGTTGGCTTCACTCACTTCATTTATCTCTATCTAATAGGATCATGTAGTCTATTAGATACTTATCCAATTAGATAAATTTCTCACTATTATATCTTTGATCTAATTTAATGATGACCATTGATATTTGATATCAAAAATTTGGTTATGTATAGTAACATAGTAAATTCTATTTGAGAAGACAACTTTGTACCTTAATAAATTTTACTACACTAAACCTCATGACCTAAAATATGAACCATATGATATCTTCACATAGGAAAATCTATCCATATGCCAATATTCTCATGAAACCTTCACACATGTGAAATATAACATCATCAAATTGCTCACTTAGCTTTATCTATCAAGATGACTACTTCAACATAGACATACATGTGACTACTCTTATTAATTACTTTCACTTTAAGAAGTGCTCTAAGCACTCATAACATACCATAGGGTATCTAAAATCATGTTCATACCATAAATACCATCCATCAATTTCCTATCCAAGTCAAACACTAAAAAATCATGTAAAAACACGAATGCTCATTGAATCACACTTTGGCAGTATAATTTTAGCACATATGATACATCACCAACATCTTTAGTTATCTTGAAGATATCATTTAAAAACCTCCAAAAATATTTTCCAACCAAGTAATTTTATTTCACTTCATTCTAAAATATATAAAAATTCATTTTTCCATGGATTTCTCATCTTCACCTCCATCCTCCTCTATCCTTCTCCCTCTTTAACTTTTAACATTTCATAGTTTCATTTCCTTTTTTTATTTTTATTTAAAATTGAAAAAAAACTCATAAAAAACAATAATAATTCAATGTGGCTACCCCTCTTAAATTTAGAGCAAAATAAAACTTTCAATGGTGATGTATCTATTTTTTGTCACATTTGTGTCACATTTCATTAGGTTAGTCATAAAACTAGGTTAAAAAAGATAAAATAATTTTTTTAAAAAGGTTCTAGGTGAATTAATTGGGGATCAAATGGTGTATTAGATTTCCAAAATTTTAAATTAATGTTTCCCTTCCAAAATAATATTCGAAACTTTGTTTAATTGAATCTCAAAAATTATGAAACATATCCCATGATTTTCATATTTTCAGTTATAACATCACTACCCAAAGTGTATTTTTTTATTATGAAAATAGATAACATGTATTAATGGTGTAAAAGAGAATAAATAGATTAGTAAATGATCATAGATAATTCCAATCTAAGGGATTATTTAGGTTCTTGAAAATAATGAAATTATAAAATATGTTTTTTTATTTATCTATGCTTTCAACAAAAATTTGATTCATGAAGTTGATGATAACCTGAATAGAGCATTTTTTTAAATATTTTTATGTAGTGGTACAAATTAAAAAAAAATATATAAAATTTACTACTTCAAAAATTGTATGAGGTGTAACACAAATAAAATGAATAGGATATTGAGAATTTATCTGAAGAAAAAGAATTCATGGAATACTACATTGAAAAACCATTTTTATCCTCATTCTAAGAACACGAGACAAGTCATAAGCATAGTGAGTTTCAAACTACAGAGGAGTGTATATGTGATGATGTTGAATAAAAAATATAAAATTTTGATGAAAATATAAGAACTCAACAAAACATTTCTAGTGATTTTTATCAGTGTGAGGATTTGGTCCAAAACCTACTTTGGAGGCATCTAAAGATGTTTTGGTTCCACCATTAATGGTATAAAAACCACAAAATTAGTAATAAATAGAATATTTTGGAGGTATTTCTCATGTTATTTATAATCTAGATAGTAATTTGGTTTACACTTATTGCATTCATGAATAAAATGTGTGTGTCATATGTTCTTTTATGGATGCAAATGTCCAAGTCATACATAGTTAAATGTGTGATTCCATATATATTTTTTCTACCCATACCTCATATTTTCCCTATGGATGTAATAAAAACAATTTTTTTTTCTTCTCATGTTCTTGGTGAAATAGTCCTCATCCTATCAAAAATTGTCTTGCAAGGTTTCATACTTTTCTCAACCTATCAATGGCCATGTTTAATAATGTTATTTTCTATTATCCATTATAAATAGTATATTTTTCTATATAATTTTGGCTTTTATTTTCACCATTTTATAATGGTGTATGCATGTTCATGTTATTGTTTATTTATCTTGGTTTTTTCCCCTTATTTGTGTTTATATCCTATGTCTACAAGAGGTTAGTTGTGTTTTTATGATTAAAACATTGGAATATGAAGAGTTATTTCAAGTATTAGAGATTTAATATTGAGGATGGAATGGGTTAAAAAAATGATAAATCAAATTACTTAATTTTATGTGGTATCCTTTTATATCCTATCATAATATTACATGTTACATTAAGAAAATAAAATTTACAATCAAACAAAAGGATCTAATCCTTGTTAAATAATAGTCAATATCTTAATTTGTTTAGTTTTTATACATTAGAGTTATTTCCTAAAAAAAATTAAACAACATATGTGGACATATAATTTTATACTCAATATTTCCCACTATTCATGACATTCACCCATATTATTTTGGAAATATATACAAAACTATTGAATAAAGATACATAATTTGAGATCATATTTATAATTTCTCATATGGATGAAAAATCATTGGATAATTATAACCATGTCCTACCATGGATTTATTTTACATTCTTAGATTTTAAAAAAAATAAAAGATTTTTCAAGACTTTCATTTCATGGATATTCCTACTCTTATTTTGTTGGACAAAGATGACATAGTAGTATCCTTTGAATCATGTTGAGAATGAGTCTTCTTTCGTATCTATGGATTACTAATATTTTGAAAATTAATTTGTCTTAAAAAAATGGAGTTCATCTTAGAGTTGTGGTAAATCTTGTGTCTTTTATCTTTCAAGTGTTGTCTTGTCCTAATCAACCAATTACACAACTTAAAAGCTAAGAAATAAATATTTTTGAGGTATAAATCTAGATGTATTTGGTTGAATGAGGGGGATAGGAAGTATATATATTTCCATAATTATACTATAAAGCATATAAACTCTAATAGAATTAGATAAATAGTAAAGTAAGATGGATTTGTGTGTAAATAAGGAGATAAAATAAAGGAATGTGCCATCTCTTTTTATATAATTTTTTCATCAAGAAGGACCAATCTTAATCTAATGAAAGAATGAGATTTTATAAAAAATTTAAAATGTCATAAACCAAGAGGATAATGCTATCCTTATCAAACTTCCTTGCTATAAGAAGTTAAAATTGTATTTTTCCCATGGAAGGAGATAAAGTGTTATGATCAGATGGTTTACCATAATTTATTTTAACATTTTTACAATGTAGTTTAGTTGGATGTTGTGGATATAGTATATAATTTTTTTAGATTAGGAAAATTTCTGAAAGAAATCAAAAAACCTTATTGGTTCTTATATAAAATAATTCCTTAGATATATATCTAAAGGGATTATGTACCATAAGCTTATACAATACTATTTACAAAATTTACTCCAAAACCATGGACTTAAGATATCAAAACTTTCCACCCAAAATCTTTTTAGAATAACAAGGTCATTTTGTCTTTGGAAGGAAGATTACAGATTGAATAATTATAGTTCATGAGGATATTCATTTCTTAGAGAAGTTCAAGAGTGATAGAATGTTATGAGGATTGACATGAAAAAGGCGTACAACATAGTTTCATGGAGTTTATTGGATAATGTTTTTATCAAATTAGTGTTCAACCCAAAGTTCATGAGGATGATCTCAACCTACATCTCATCCCATAAATTATCTATTATAATTAATGTATCAATAGATTTTTCTCTATTGGAAAGAGGCATTATATAAATAAACCCCCTCTCTACCTATTTTATATTATTATAATAGAGGCTCTAGGGATAATTATTTAAAAAATATAGAGTTCAAGGTGTGGTGAAATATATTTAAATATCCCCCTATATGTATCTCATCAAACACCAATAGTTTGTGTATGACACCTTTGTTTTAAGGGAAACATCTATGGGGGAAGTGTATGCACTCAAAATGTACATGGTGTGAAACTTATGATACAAATCGAATGATGATGTAGTGATATACATTTTGTTTACCCCATAGGGAACTCTATAGCTATTTTCCCCTCTCTACCTTCCTAATATTCCCTTGAACCCATTTTGTAACCTTGGTTTTATCCTACATAGATTCTTCAACCTTGTTTAAAAATTGACATGTGTGACAAAACTGTCACTTTAAGTGACATAACTACCCCCAGTTACATAACCACCCTTTATGTTGCATAATCATCATGGTGGTTTTGTAACTTGCTGGTAGTTTAAAAAACAAGCAATGGTTTTATATTAAAAAAATAATGGTTTCATAATCTATAATAGTATTATCATTATTCTAATTGGTGGTTTTATAACCACCCCTTTTATAAGGTAGAGAATCTATCAAAGTTCAAACATCTTCTAAAATTAGTTCCCATGACTCCAATTTTGATTCATTTTTCCTAACTAGTGTTGTATTTATTATTTTTATCACCTTGTGTTCACCTCCAATAAGGCATAAATCACTCCCTCTTCTATTTTGAATCATATTTAATTAATTTTAATTTGAACTCACCATTAGACTTAGGTGAACTCCCCCATGCAAGATCCCTAATATTTTTACAAGAATGCCAATTTTGTCCTAATTTCATATCCAAAAATCTCCATTAGAAGTTTATATTGTGAAAATTTTCATCCATAATCCTAATAAAATCACCCAAAGTTTTAGCCTTTATTGTTTTCAATTCAAATACATTCCTATAGGTGAATAAATGTTATCAGTATAACTCAAAATTTACAAGCCAGGACATTAACCAACCTTAGTTCAACTAATTTCCATTTTTGGTTGTGTCTATCCTTTTTCTCATCTTGTTATAGATATTTTACATATTTTAGTTATTGATTTTACATCATTTATATAATAACATGAGTTAAGATACTGAGGATTCTCTTATCAAATACATCACCTAGACTTTCAATGATTTATGCCTCAGTCAAATTAGAGTTATCTTTGATTTCTAGATTTTATTTTTATTTATAATAGTATATTTAGTGTCATTTTTTATTTTGATTGATTAGTTTCCACATTTTAAAAAATAAGAAATTTGATATGGAAAGAGATCTATTTCTTTTCATTGTCTTCATTACAAAGAAATATAGTTTTCTTTGATTTATGTTTAAATTCTAGTCTATTAGTTTGCTTCTAATTAGAAATAAATTTTATCAATCATTATATGAAATATATTAGTAAATATTCATGTCATTTCCATCCAAGTCAATGTTTTTTTTCCAATATCTAAGAAACATTTTTGACATTTGAATGGTCAATTAGGTAATCATAGAAACTTAGAAATTCATAGTTACATACATAACGGTATAATATTACTTATTTTATTTTATTTGTTTAATTTAAAGTGTTTTAATTATCATATTTAAAACATAAAATTATAACATGCATTTCATTTTCCATCTCACTAATCCACTCAAAAGACTTGCTTGTAGCAAATTAGAAAAGTTGAAAATCTAGTCTAGTTTGTTAGTGAACAAACAAAATACAAAGAAAGTGTTGTGTTTTTTAATTTCAATCACATTTATTGTTAATTTTTTTGAAAATATAGTTTTGATTTATATACTTATTCCACCTAATTCAAAATAAACAAAATCAATATCATCTAGTTTGCATACATACAAAGATGGGATTTTTTTGCATCTTGCACAATAACATAGCTTCATTCTCTTTTGCTTTGTATTCATTATAAACCTTGGAAAAATATTTTTTTATAAAAAAATAGTTTTTGGTTTCATTTAATTTAATTTTTGTTATTTATTTACTTTCAACATTTAATTTTCATCAAATAAAACATTTATTTCTATAGAACCAAGAAAAGCCAAAAATAATAAAAACTCAACAAAAATAGTGTTAAAAATCATTGCTAATACACACAAGCCCTAGATCATATCAAAAAAATTGAAAACACATGAAAGAATCAACATCCCATATAATCCTTATCCATACAAATCCTTGTCCATCTATACATGTGCACATTATGGAGCCTTCAACATTCTAACAAACACACTTTATAAAGCCTTACTTAAACATTCCATCAATCACACATTAAAATCCATTGCCTAAATAAGATCATACATTTTCATTCTATTATTCCTAACCTCCTTAGGATGATGTTTTTCAAGACACTAGGTCTTGTCCAAAAAAAAATTATTATCTAGAGTTAAATCACTCGATCACACCATTGTCACACAATATGGTATTATCATTAAGTTAAAACATGAATTATTTCACTCTAATTCCATTAATCATCTCATTTTAGACTCATTAGAAACTTTAGAATAAAAATAATCTATTTATAATCCACTTATCATTGTCCTCCAATAGAATAGAAGACATATGTACAATGTCATCTAAGCCTAGCTTTTCATCCACATCTCCTTATTCTACTTGGGTCCAACCTCATCTTATATAACTCACACTTAATGGATGACATTGGTAAGGCATAGTCAATCCAAAATAATATACCTTTTTCCATGAGTCAGCTAAGATAATATCCCTCATTTCCATAATCCTAGTATTGAATAGGAGTTTCACTTTCTAGGACCTTAGAACTTTATTTTGACACAAATTTACACTCCTAATGAGAATCAAGATCTTGAAAAATTATTTTGGTTCCATCATGATAACCCATTTCCACCACCCATCCCAAATCCCATTCCACCAAATAACCAACCAAACCCTTAGTCCATGCATTATGTTGGTTCCCTCGACTAGACCCTGGGGTGTCAAGTGCATAATTTAATGTGTTCTATTCATGTGAATACAAATTGGTGACCCTAATGTGAAGGAATTCATCCTTAGAATTATGATTTATTTTATTTTCTTTTCCCTTCTCCACATTTCCTCCTCCTTCAATTTATTATGTGGATATTCATATACCCCATAATATGTCTAGAGATGACATTGGTGGATATCTTGGCTAGAGGGTTATAAGAGAATCCAATTCAACCATGGGGAGCATTTATTCATGAGTTGGAATAACACAACATTTTACACTAACATAAACTACCAATATTATGATTAATCTCTTCCTAACACCTAGATAAGAAGTGAGGTTGTCATTTATGAGATGTGAGACATATTTGAAACCCTAATCAACCACCCCAACTCCAACACCATAACCCATATGGGTGGATTTATAGTCACCCATATTATCGGCACAAAGCCATACATTAGATTTCAAATCCTAGACATAGAAAGTTCCCCCAAATATGATCATTATCTATGAAATATATATCACTTAGAGGATGAGGTCAACTATATGCAATTTATGGAACAAAATCACTATAAGAGTCAAGATGCCTCCAATACACCACCATTGACCACATCCACTAATATTGGGGAACCTACCTTTAATAAACCCCTACATATTACCCCATCTCATACATCTACCCATCCTACATTAGATAGCCATGGGACCAACACAAAGAATCTATTAAACTAACTCATCAGCACCTTAATAGGTCATATCTATAACCTAGAGAATAGTCAACAAACATTGGGTTAAGGGATGGGCCCAAACCCTCTTACACCATATCATCCCTCTTCTTCTCCCATTAAAATAAAAATTACCCAACATAAAAAAAATAAACCTTCATTCTTCCACCACTATAAGAGCATATGTCACCACATAATTATGTCTCTTACCAACTATTTGGAGATATACTAACTTATTGGTCCCTAAAATTGACACCTCAAAAACTCATTCATCTTATTAGGTACCCATTAAAGTAACATCAAGGAGTGTATACTTGTACACCCCACCATTATAAAATAACTCATCAACTAATAGTTCATTTATGTTTACACCTTTAGGCCATGTGCCTCCCACAAAAATACCCCTCTAAAAATAGGTTGTGTTCCACCCTATGTAATGTAAGGTTACACATAAAATACACATAACACAAAATAATAAATTGCTATGCCACTTGAATCTAAAAATAACCCTATGTAATTTCACATGTATTCTAAGTCTACTCACTCTAATAAATTTTTTCTTAGTGTACTTCATGTTATAAAGCCTTCACTTTTCTTTGTAGAAGTTGACAAAAAAACTACTATGTAACTCCCACTTTTCATCCTAGTCCCACTATGATAACGATTGACTTTCACAACATGGGGACCTATATTCAATATCTCAAGGAACCTCTCAATGCCAATATTGAGGGATTATTCTCCTGCATCCCCTACAAGACCTTCCCATGTTTAAAGTAGAGGGAGATCCTTATGCACATGTAAAATACTAAACTGATTCCATTAGGGAACTCTTAATTTAGGATGGGGTTGTTGTAAATTTATTTCCCAAAATCCTAGAAGAGATAATACTTGATTGGTACTACCACCTCTCTAAGAGTTCTATACCCTCTTTTGACTGACTTAGGGTTGAGTTTATAAAATCCTTCGACATGAAAAAACTTATAAATACTAGCATATGAAATTTCATGTAGATAAATCAAGAATATAATGAGTTGGTTACCCATTTCATCATAAGGTAGTGATAGGTATTATACTCCTATGATAGTACATCCAAAATGGATCAAGGACAGTTATGCAAAATTTTCCTCTATTACCTAAAAAGGGAAATTAGAAAAGATGTCTTTAAGTTCCCATATTAGTTAGTTGAATAAGCCCTTAAGAGTACCATACATATTGACTAGGCATATGTTAACAATAACCAATGGACTTATGGGATTAATGGGTGCATCATCACCCCAAATAAAAACAATGGGGGAGCCCAAATCATAAGCCCAAATAATGCAAACAACATGAGGTCCCAAATTATTTAATCACAAAAGTAACGCTAGCCAATGTTGTCAGCAATCAAATAAAGAATCAAAACCACATAAAAAAAGTTAATATCAACCTAAAAATAATACCAACAAAATTTTTAATAATGTATGGGTAAGGAGCCAAAATAATGCTCATATTATTCATGTGGTGGATTTCAATCGACCCACAACTCATAACATACAATATCAAAATCATAACTAACATCAATATCAACTAGGTGAATAATACTCCAAGTTTCAAAACCAAAAATATTAACTACAAAATAACTAATAAGGGTTAAATTAACATGGATAAAACATGAGTCCTAAGGATTATGTTCCTAATGTTTATCACCTATTCTATAGGGTCATGGGTCATGTTACTCAGAGCTGTAGAAAGTATTCATACAGACTCATGGAGGACCAATAGAAAATTTTTGTGGACATCTTCCTAGGAAAACCCAATATGAACACCTTTTCCTCTTCAAATGGTCTTGTTTCTACTAGAAAAATATAACTTATTTACCATAACCGTTTCCCCAACTACCAAACACATGTCATTAAAAATAACAATAGATCAACCCACACAATTATCATATTCAACATATCCAACCCGTAGTGGTAAGAGATCATGATGTTGATGCTTCCACCTTAGAAATAAAAACCCCAGTGTATCTCCTCAATTAGGAGTGCAAGTAAAAACCAATATGATAGGATTTATGGAATTAGAAGTAGAAGAGGAATAAAACATTGTGACTCATACTAGAGAGTATCAACCTATGGATCACCACCCATTGAACCTACTTGAGATATATTAAATTCCTAAACCTATGGGAAAATATGATTTAATCTCTTATTTGATCAAAACATTATACCACATTGCATTCCTATACTTCCTTAAGAACTCTCTTATTCATCGGTCAACCTTGATTGATGCCATCAAACTAGGAGATGTATCTAGTGTTACCACTCATGTTCAAGCTTAGATTAACTGCATTAAGTTAAACATGTTCCTACCTAGTCAAGAATCATAGGATGATGGATATTTATTTTATATGTGAAGTCTTCCCCTTTATTATGAAATGGTGAGAAGTGGGGTATAGCCTTAATTTTACAAGTATGGATTTACAACAACTATGTGAATATATCCATGGTTGATGATGGAATGATTATCAACATAATCCCCTTTTCCTTCATATAAAAACTAGTTTACAGGGAAACCAAATTTTGTATAGTATAAAACACACTACAATGCTACAACAATATGAAGTTCACTTTTATATGGACTATCATACTCTTGATCACCTTGTGTCCCATGATAGTAATAATATATTTATATGTAATAGACAAGGACATAAATTAAAATATGATCTTGGGAAGACCTTGGATATACTGAATGAGGTCTATCCCTTCCACTTCTTGGGGCCAACATAACCCCATTTTAAAAAATTGGGACCTTTGATAAACCCTCAAATTGAACATGAAAATTTGGCATGCTAAGGTCATTTGTAGAATTTGAAGATCATCCACTTTATCAAAATCAAGCTTAGTTATGTTTTGTTTTAATTTTATCTAATAGTGTTAATAAATGGTCTTTATGGATTTTAATTTGTAGGTTCTATGGTGATTTTTCTTGAGAAATTCATGTTTTAAAACACTTGAGAAACCCTCAATTCAAATTTGAATATTGTCAAGAACCAATTGGTAGGAACCATTTAAAAATCCATTTTGGAGCTAAGTATAAAGTTCATGTTTTAATCTTAGTCATGTTTTCAAAACATGACTAAAACTTAACCTAAAATGCTAGGTCCCCTTTATTATTTTCCCCTTTAAAGTTCCTTATGTGCGTAGCTAATATTCATTTCACAAGGTCCTTTTAATATTACCTAGCTTAGCCTAGGGTTTTAACCCTAAGTTCCCATTTTATTTATCATTACTAATGGGACTTTAGTATTAACATCTTAGCTTAAGTACCAATTCCTTAAGTCCACTTTTACGTTAGATCGATCCTTTGATTTATAACTTAGCCTAAGGTTTTAATCTAAGGCCCTAATGCATTTATTAATACAATCAGGACCTTAGTTTTAACACCTTAACATAAGTCTTTTATATCATCATGGTCCTAATTTAACTTCCTTACATCTTGTAGGATCTAATGATCCTCTCTTTATCATGGTATTTGATCTAATGGAGTGAAAAAAGCCTAATCCTTAACTTAAATAGCATACATCTTAGATGATATAATGGTTCATGATTCCTCATGGAGTTTTGATAGGATGGCAAGAGGAAATATTTTCATAACCCCGTACATAGCCCCTTGGACTAATCACATTCAAGATCTCAAATTATGATCAATATTTCTTGCTTCATTATCAAGACTTCATTAGATGGAGTGAGGCATAATTAAAAGTTCATAGGATTATAAAAATCCCAAATGATTTACATGAGACACCCTTACATTTGATGATTAAAAATAAAGGAACCCACCTAACATAGAAACCAATCATGAGAAAGCTCTTAGATCATGATAATAAGACCATCACTTCATCATTGATTTTTATCTGATAAAGTGAATTAAGTCTAAGATCCTAAGAAGCCCTAAAAAGGTGCCAAGTGGCACTCTCATATTGGGTCATAATAATTTGATGAGCTTAAAATTGATAATCACATGACTATCATTCAACATCCTTGAGGACATATTTGACATCCATAAAACTGTCAACTATAAGCCTATCAAATTAAAAGCTTAATTAGATTAAAATTGACATTCATGTGACTATAATTTGATGCTTGTGAGGATGTTCTTGATGTTTGTGAGACCCTAAAATTTAAACTAATTCATTATTCTACTCAAGATCGAAATACACTCCAAAATCTTGTTGGAAAAGTCAAAAATTGCTCGAAACATGATCAAACATGGGAAATATTCAATCTACAAAGATTGGAATGGTCTTATGATCTAAGTATATGCAAAATATATTTATCCTAACTCTAAATCATAAGGTTCCCATTACATGTTGTTTAAATGTCGTGAAACTTAGGCTAAATTTTTATTCTAAGTCTCATTTTAATAAGTCTTGGAAAACATAGAAATTAGCATAAATACATATAACTAAAAGGTTTTCACATGTTTTTTAATACATTAAAAACCTATCTAACATTAGGACATTATATCATGTTGATCCCTTTGAGCATATTTTATAAGGCCTTGGCCTAAATACTTTATACCAATGCATACAATGTGTTTACTTAACACAACATAAACATTGTATTAGAATATTTAACCCTGATCCCCTTTATATAATTCAAAAAGCATAGACCTAAATCCCTTAGAATAAAGTTTTCTTCATTCTTAAATAAACATGTAGCAAACCTTATCCTAAGGAGCTTAAGCCTATGTCCCACTTTAATTATGTGCTAACTTAAAGTTTAAACACCTTTGTAGATCAATAATTCGTGTTTCATCACTATAGGATGATCAAATGACAAAAAGGTGCTCATGACTTTTCAAAGGCCTGTGAGCTCACCATATGGCCAATGACTATTCAACAAAGGACTGACATAGGATATGAATCATTGGAAGACACATAAAGATGATAAATGTCATAACCATGAGTCTTAGAATAGAAAGGATCCAAACACAAAAAATGACTTGGATTATAATAAATGGCTCATACTAATCTTTGATTTTGATCTGATGATGAAAAATAAAAGAAGGTATTTTAAATACCAATGGCTATTTCTCAAAGGAATTTATGAAAAATGTTTTGAAAGGTTTAAACCAATGCCATATAAATTCCACACAAGGTGAAGATGATAAAACAAAATATCTTATAGGCTTAAAAATGTGAAAGTATAAAGGCAAAGGTCTAAATCAACTCCAAGGCATGTATAAGCTATAGTCTAGATAAATCCCACCAATAAAGCTCCAAAACCCTAACCCTACATAAAATCAACCCAAATGAACTCAATAGGTTATAATTTGATCCTAAGAGAGCTTGATTCTGTTTATATGCACAAAATAACTACCATAGAGACCAATTTGTAAACCAGTGTAAATAATTTATAGAAATAAAAACCATGACAACTCATAAATAGTAATTAAAACAGGAGATATAACTATGATTATCCACTAAAAATGAGGGATGGATATTCAAAGACACTAAATTAGATATTGTATCCCTAAATTCCCTAGGCATTATGAATTGGTCTAAACTATTCTTCATGGTGGAAGAGAAAAATCCCATCACAAAAGAGTAGAGGATTACCATAGTGAGCTAGATACATTATGACTTGGTCACTATCTAGATGACTATCCTTCACCATGTTATTTTAAGTCCTAAGGTATTGCATCGTATAGACATCCTTGATCGTATCTTTATTGATTTTAGATTAGATAATGAATAGATCATTAGGGAGGGAGATTCTAAGAAGATATCCTATATTTACCCTATGTCCTTTGAAAAATATTATAATCTCCCTCTCCCCAATATAGACCTATCTAAAATTAAGGAATGTAAAAACATGCATGACTTAAACTTTGTCCTTAGACCCTGGCTACACCAAAGAACCTGTATCTTCAAGGAACTTAAAGGAAAGATCATAGTGGTCTAGTTTAGTGAAGGTATTAGTTTGATAATGACCCTATTAAACCAAGCCTTTGGATCCCTCTCAACCACTTATGTGAACAAAATATGGTTCCCTATGTGCATTTCATGGTGGAAGAAAAGCTCACCCCTCTAATTGGAGATTTGATTAGTGTCTTCTTAACAAATCAATTCTCTATCATAAAAAGGAAGACATCTAAGCAATTTTATATGATTTCATACCTACTAGATGCCATACTTGCCTCTATCAACTTCCCTAGGATTATCAATTGGTCTTCTAAAGGAAAAACTACAATTTCCTGTAATTACCCTAAATTTCATATCTTTAAGTACAGGAACCATATGCAATTTATTTTGATTACATTTACCCAGACATAGTGGAGGACTTCATAGGTGTTCTCATTCATAGGTTCCATCCACTAGTCAAAACTTATGTTGAAATGATGGGTGACATATAATATTACACTAACTACATAGTTATCAATATTGAGGGGTTCTTATCCCAGCCTTATAAATTACAAGTATATATTCCTATCAAGTTGGCTAGGAAAGAAATTTACCCGTAACTCATCTATGGCATTGATAGAGTTTGAAAGGATAAGAGGAAGGGTCTTGTCTACCCATTCCCTTTGATTATTAGAAGAAATATACTTAAGTATTGTAAACAAGTTGATACCATGGCCAAGAATAGGGATTCATTTAGGTTTCAACTTGATGAACTCAGGATGTGGGATCCTAAGAACAAAGTGACTAGTAATTTGAAGGAGAAGAAGCTCCCCAAGCCTAAGTACATACATCATCTTTGTTCTCATGATACCATTTACGTTAAGGCTCAGAATTATGAAGAAGTGTTGGCTAAGATTAAAGGGCACAACATCAAGCTTGAACATAGATTGACCAAGGATGACAAGCCATCTAAAGAGGCATGGTAAATACATCCTTTATAGTATCACTTATTACCTAGACCATCTGGGATACCCCAAGAATAACCCCAAGTAGAGTAACCATAGCCACAGCCTCAAGGGTGGATTGTGCAAAAGCAAAATAAATAAGGTCATGGTAAATAGAAATTGGAAGCATTGAAATTGGAAGAAATACATGGGGAGGGGACCTCATCTTCAAAAATCCCAAAAAATACACCTTACCTAATTGATTATTTAAATATGATTGACTTGGAGCTAGATGAGACACATGAGGGTTCTCTCAAATAACTTGTAGAGGCATATGACATTGATAGGGAAGAAGAATAGTTTGAATAAGCTCAAGTATAAGTAGGAGATCTTGGGGAGGATGAGGTAAATTATCTTACTCTTGATACCATTCCATTAGTTCTTAGGGAGAAGATAAAATTAGAAATGGCACTGGTACCTCTCAAACCCAAAAACCCAAGGTTGACTCTCACACACCCAACTAGTAAGATAAACCTATTTAGTGATGAATTACCCATTCATAGACTAGTCATCCTTGACTGTTTCATTTATGGAAAAATATAAAATATCCCTTCTCTTTCCTATTCATGGGCCATGACAAAAGTTGCCAATGTTGAAGTACAAGATGACATGAAGCCATGTATTAGGGCTATGGTAAATGAGCAATAATAAATAGGAATATTGACCACTCTGAGACTAGAAAGCAAGAAAATGGATTCTCTTAGAGCATAAAGTAGAATAGGTGTAGAGGTCCCAAAAATTTTTAAATTTAGAGGGTCATCCACCACCATGTATTTTAATTAAAAAAAACTAGATTAGAAAGAGTCACCACAAGGACAACCATGGTGGGAGCTAAGGAAATGTCCTTCCAAAGGGTCAATACCTTTGTAGGATAACTCCCAATAACAGGTAATTAGCTTAGTGAGTCCACTATACATGAAGAAGATCTTGAGATATTGATTGAGGCTCAATGAACTTAAGAAAAGGTTGGCTTCCAAGGAATGAAACAAAGGATTCAAAACATGGAAAGAGAGAAGGAGAATATAGAAACCCAAGCCATTTTATCAGCCTTTAACTCCATGATGTATATGTTTGAGGCCTCATTCTTTGATATGTTTAATTATTTATGTTTAATAAAGATAAATCATGATGTCCTAAGCCAATAGGGTGAAATATCCAAGGAATTAATAACTAAGTGGAAAAAGGTAGAGACCCAAGTTAGGAATCTCATTAACATTCTAATTAGGAATAAGATTCCTAGGTTTAGGACTATCAGCTTAGCACATTTGAATAACATATTGGGGATGATATTTGACAAGGTATAAGGTCTTGGTACTTGGATATAGTATTTGAATAGGATATTTATAGATGATAAGGGGTTAATGATCTAAATTGAGTATCTCTTGGTAATAATGTTATTAAACCCAACCAAGACCACTATAATTTAAATCATTAATGATCTTAAATGTAAACACAGGCTCACTTTGGTCATGTAATCAGTTAAAAGCAAGAGCTAAGGTCAATCTAGTAGAGACAATAAGAGAATTTTGGATATGATTTTCCCAATATAAGAGAAAATTATAGAGGCAAGAAGCATAAAGGAATCCATGGCTTGAGATGACCAAGACTTGGATGACTTGGCTAATGCTAAATTTGTTTGACCAAAGAAGCTAGTTGTGGGCATGAAAATCATCAAGGACTAGCACTAGAAGGAAATGAAACTTATATAAAATCAATAAGGGGACCCTTCAACAATGGGCCTACCCAATAACTAATACTTTTTTGTATAAACATTGTAATTTCTAGAATAGGAATATTCTTTTGTAAGGCATATACTAGTCTATTAGCATATTGCCCCTAGGTCAATCTGGTTTTGAAGAAAATGTGTATTTTAGGAATTTTAAGGATAGTTATCCTTACCTTTTATACACTTGTATATTTTAATTGACTGATGCATTGCCTTGTCTTTTTATAAAAGGCATGTATCACCATCTTGTGAAATGAGACAATTTTTGAGCAAAACTTGTATACTTGAAGCAATTAATATAATCAAGGAGTTATATAAATATTTTCCACATTTGATATGTCAATTACTAATATAGATTTTATCTTAATTTCTAGTTGGATGTCTTGAATTTAAATGGTCTTTTTGAATTTTGGGTTGGATTTTCTAATCACAGGGTTTTTAATTTGTGCATATGTTAGATTATTTGGAGGATGTTAGGTTTTGGATTCATTTCATTTTTATCTATGTTCAAAATTAAAAATGATATTTTATTATAGTATTAAATCCTTAATGTAAGACCTGGTTCTTACTTATGTTTAATTACATTATCCTTTAAAGTTTACCTGGTATATAGTGAAATCTAAGCTTAGGTTATTATGCATTATATATTGGTTCAAATTCATACTTAGTTTTAATTGATGCTTTGTCATGATATTTAAGACTAAAATTAGTAATTTCTTGTTTTCTTTTCTACCTTACCCTTCTCTTTGCTCTTTTTTTACACAAGACCACTTTAGATTAAGTTTCACTATAAATATCCACCTAGATTAGTTTGTAGCTTAAATATGGACCATAATTCACTAAGTATTCATATATATTCTCTATAGTTCAAAAATAATAGACTATGATGGCTCCCAACCATCACTCATTATAAATTTTTTTAACACCAATACATATCTCTATTGTTATTTCACCATAGGTGACATCAAGTTGCCATAACCTGCTACTCATGCTTTGAATTCCTTGAATTCTAAAATAAAAACTATTCTTTGAACACTAAGAAAACCTATGGTGTACTTAGAGGCATCAACACCACCTTGTTTTATAAATTATAATTATTACACCTATAAAAGGTTTTTATAATCCAAGGGGATCCTAAACTATTTGATATTTTATAAACTACCATGAATAAATAACTTCGGTTACACATATATTACCACTTACCTACCAATAAGGTCATAAAAACCTCATAATCGGTAGATGTCAAAGTATTATTAAAACCCAAAGTTGTCATATTAATAAAGGGATAAAAATACCCCATTCCCTATTAAATGATAAACCAAAAAAAATACAAAGTGACAGTTGAAAATACCCATAAATCAAAACCAGTCGCTAGTGTAGTGGTTTTCACTTTGTCTACCACTAAAATCATCAATCTCTTTAATAATAACACTCCCGTAGTCCTCCCATCCAATACCTAAAGAGTATAGATCTATGGATTCTTTGGACCTCAAGGATAACATCCCCAATAAGGTTTAGATATCCTACCAAAACTTTTCATGGTATAGGTGCTTAAAAATTAGAAAGTTCCCCTCCATAAAAACCATCTCAGTGTTTCACGCCATGGCTAACCAAAGGTCAACCATGCAAGAACAAGTTATAAATCACATTTCACCCTTATCAATTTATATCTACTTTGGAGTATACTCATATATAATTTCATGATGGTGTCATACTAATTTTTTTAGTGTCCATAACCCATTAGTTTTGTTCACTCTAGAGATGTCAACCATTCTCCTATGACTTACACCCTATCCTTTTCTCACTCTATTCAAAGTTTGTCAACAATCATATAGGTCATTCCTCCTCCCCATGCCACCCTAGTGATCAAATATGAGAGGTTCACACTATGATGATAGGTAAGATAAAAATCAACATCAAAACTCATAATTACATATGGATTCTTGAGAAAGGACCTTTCTTCCCCTTCATAAATGAAGATGATACAATAGTCACTCATAGGGTTCTCACAAGCCTTCCCATACATAACCATAGGAAAAATATTTCCACACATGTCTTACTATTATATTACAATCTACATAACTACACCCATGCACTTCCTCTAATGGGATGAGATATTAATTATGTTGGCATACTCACTACACTTAGACAAAACCCTAAATGTGTTAACATACTTCTCACCTGAATAAAAAGATAAACAAGTAGTATTTCATTTTTTTAGGTTCTTACCTACCTTAACCTAGAGCCTAGAAAACAACATTTTAGGTTCCTAGATGTTCTTCCCTTGCTTTATCTATAGCATAAGATTGAACCATCCACATCTTCACAAACCCTCAAATTTTCTAGACATAGGTGATGAACTCATTGTTTTCTAAATATTCAAAATTAGGGATCCTATAAGGGATTACCTGACATTTTTAGTATTTATATAGTCAAAAATTTTGAATACTAAGAAACCTTACCTAATATATGCCTAAATTATACACACAATCAATGGATCCATCACTATAACGGATCCATGTGTCATTTAGGTGTTGGGGTAGGAGTCTTTCTAATTTATCATGAATGGTAGGTCATGAATTTTGGATTTAAATTAGACTTTGAATGTAAAAATAATATATCATAGTATAAGGATTTATTCCTTGGCATGCTCATCATGAAATACCTAGGTGTCCAAAACTTAATGATCTAGGGTAACTCATAGCTAGTTGTGAACCACATTTATAAAATACATCAAACCAAAGTTGAACACCTTTAGTTATATAATATTATCATTTGAAAGGTAACCAAGGACTTATACTTAATTTATATAGAATAATTCCATAGAGGGAATAACCAACTTGTGAAATCTATGGTTGTGTCATCTTCACATTTCATTCCCCATTCGATATTACTAAAATATTATTTCATAATCTTGGATAGGATATATTCTCTCATCCCCAATATATTTAATGACCAAGAATATACCCATAAATGAGAGGTGATATTCATTATCCCTTGATATCTTCATGTATCCCATCATTCAAAATATCCATACAAAAGGAAGGATAGAGGACAATGGGTTTTTTCATTGAGTTATTATACAATTACCATCATGATCATCTAATGATTCATCACACAAAAGGAAGTAGTAGTTAAAGTTACCAAATTAGTTATAGGACACTTTATTGAGATATATTTTTTCCATTAGCCATGATTATTTTTTAGGAAATGGTCATACCATAATGATAAACATAATTAGGATCAACAATTTATCTCATTATTACCCAAATGTTGTCAAAGTCATGCATCCCCACCCTCTCATAGAAATAATCTATCTAGGAATGCATATTGATAAGCCATCCTATGAGTGTTTTTATACGAAATTAGATGATGTAAAATTGGACATGTATTACTATATTAAGGAAATGTAGAAGTAAAAATAAGCTAACAAATAAACTAATAGTGAAATCTAAATATAAATTAACTCAACCTATGATATAGATACTAATGAAATAAATAAGATAAAATTATACCATAGCACAAAAATAATTTTCCTCTATTATGATGTGAATTTTATTTTCTCTCTTTCAATTGTGGTTTCTAACTCTTCTAATACAAGGACAAATGGGTAGTATTATGGTATGAAATCTCTTATAATCTCAACATGATAATCCTATAATGAAGAAGCTTAGCTAAATCAGAGGAAGAACCTCCAATTTATAAAATTTGGAAATGGATGTGAACCATCCATTTGAAATGTAAATCAAGTGTTGAGAATAAAAGGTAGTTTTTAATTCATGGTGGGAATTTTGAATTAAAAATTGGAGTGGAGAACATGTTAAACTCACAAATGAATATAAAATTTAGTTTGGAGGACTAAGAAGTGGATGTGAGATAAAGTATTAAATTAGAGGAAATAAGATCATGGAAGATAATGGTAATAAAGGTGGATTATTAAATTACACCATGGAATATAATGGGAATGAAGGTGGATTATTAATTTAGATCATGGAATATAATAGGTATAAAGGTGGAATATTAAATTAGAATGGAGGAAAATATGATTATTAAATTGGAAAGGTGGACAATAGGATTATTAAAGTTTATCATGGAAAAAAATGGGAATAAAGGTGCATTATTAAATCATAATGGTGGGGGATAGGTGGAGCCTTAGGGCATGTGAGGATTGTTTTCATTTTTTAGATTTATAAAAATCATGAATTTCTAAAATACATGGAATTTTTAATTTGAGAGGGATTAATTAATTAACTTTGGATTAATTTAGGGATAATAAATAGTGAATAGTGATTAGCAAAAATTAAGGATGATTACAGAGTATTAGAGATGACTATGTATTTAGTGGAAATAAGGTTAAAATAAATACAAAGTGTCTAATTTTAAATGTCTACATTTTACCTCTCTTTTGAGAAGTCATTTTGATACATTATCAAAGTAATGACTTTTCAAATAATTAAAAATTATATGAAAATGTGGGAAAACATTAAAAAATTAGATGAAGAAATAATGGATACTATGATTTTATTATTTCTAACTGGTGGGTGAAGTTAGAATAAAATAATGATTAGAATAAAATGAGGGACCCATAACGATTCCCCCTTGAGTTTTAATGTAGTAAATTTTGGAAATACTCAAAATTATATAGGAGTAAAAATGATGAAGTGGTGATAATGAAGGTCATCAATAAATTGAAGCACTAGAAATCGATATCATAATTGCAAGAATAAAGTTTATGTAAAATGATTTGTCCCTAGAAAAAAACTAGAGAATAAATAAGAAAAATAATAATTATTTATTGGAATCTTCATTCTTAGATGGTTGTTAGGACCCAAGGGTCACATGAGCAAAGGTGTTAATGATATATCCCAATAAGTTATGGGTGTGAAAACAAAAAATATAGATTTTCTAATTTGAGAGGAAGATTTTACATAAATAATAGTTGAAAGTAGTTGATAAACTTTGATAGTGTATAAATTAATTAGGGCCTACAATTATGGAGAAAAATGGTTTTAAAATATGAAAATGATAGGTTGGATGAAAAAATATTGGAGTGGGAGGGGATAGGCTATAGAGAGAGGATGAATAAGAAAGTGTAAATGGATGGATATTGTATGGATGGTTAGATAGTTAACTTGCATTTATTTTTAACTTTATTTCGAATTAAAACATGAATAGGTGAGTAAGGGTTGAGAAACCTAAGTTTTAATTTAACATAAAACAATAATCACTAATGATATGCAATAACCATGATGAATATGCATGTTTTGAGCATAAGGACTGAAAAGATTGTAATTTATGCAAAAATGAATACAACATGATATGGAAAAATCATAATCATACTATAGTATAATACCCTAAATAATATTAACTTAAATGATCAAAAGAAATCAAAACAAACAATTGGAAAGAAGATGAATGCAAATAAAAATAAAAAATAAAAGTATACACAAACAAAAATGATGAGTGTATGATTAAAAAATTAAATGACAAGACACATGATAATACAATCAAGAGTGAAAAATGTGAAGAAAATAGGTTAAGAATAATCAAAATAAAACATTGGTGAAAATAAAAATTAGAGTAATCAACACCTAAAAAGGAAGAAGTAAATTACATTACTAACATCCTAGTCTAGGGTTAAGACTTTTGGTAGCCAACATTTATGAAAACATTAAATGACATATGAGGATGCCTAGAGATAACCATGTAGTTTTGGATATAAACATGAACAAGTGAAATCACATTTTATATGAATGTATATGATATAGATAGTGGTTAAACTAACCCCAAGGTCCCCATTCCCCCAAGCAATGCCTATATAGTCTAAACACTCTTACCATTGAAAATAGTGTGAATACCCATGATAATGGGGATAGAAGTTAGGTCACATGTATTTATCCAAAAAAGATGGAAAAAAAAAAGGACTAAGGGAATGATAATAATAAATAAATAAAGGGAGAGGATGTTGGAAATGTACTCACAAAATGGTGAAAGTGTGGACAATAATAATACTCTCAAAAGGTGAGAGCCTTATGGAGAGATGAGAGTAGTCAGAGAAAAGATGACTTTTCACCTATTTAGGGATGATATAATAATAGTGTCTACATCATCTAAGGTAGGACAAATATAATAAATGATTGGGCACTCATAGAGTGACTGATATAGCCATGATGTCCACTTTATCTAAGTGAAGAGAGATAATAGATGATCAGGAAATCATATAATGATTTATGTAGTCACAATGCCCACTTTAGCTAACGTAAGAGAGATAATAGATGAGGGTAAACTCAAATAGTGACATATATAGTCGTAGTATCCACTTCATCTAAGGCAATAAAGAGATAATAAAGGAGTGGGCATGGATATAGTGATTGATACAGTGATAGTGTCTACTACATCTAGGGGCAGAATAAGATGCATTATGAAATTAAGGAATATGGGTGCACTAGTAGTTGAAGGGGAGACAAGACTAACCCATGGATGGTATAAAATCAAACAAGAAGAAATAAGCTATGGATATCCAAAAAAATGTAACCTTGAGAAAGAAATGTTGGAATGAGGTTTTACAATTAGTCCTATAATCATAAAAAGGGTGGAAAATGGCTATGAGGTGAAGGGAATATGTGGAGAGGGATAAGGTATAGAAGTATTACTCATGAACAACTTATAAAGACATTAAATTAATAAATGTATGTACTTTAAGTAGTAAACCTAATAATATTTTATGCATTAAATAAAGAGAGTGGAAGACATGAGGAAACACATATGTATATACATATAGCATTAGTAAAAATTGGTGACCACACTCTAGTTAGGTTCTAATGGTTGAATATTATGGATATACAACAATAGATGATATGAAGGTTGACAATAAGATGGATGAATTAAGAGTAATAATATAGTGAGGTCATAGATAAAGACGATGATGAAGAT
The DNA here is from genome assembly GCA_037957365.1 of Torreya grandis. Lineage (NCBI taxonomy): Eukaryota > Viridiplantae > Streptophyta > Pinopsida > Cupressales > Taxaceae > Torreya > Torreya grandis. The sequence goes on from JARHVA010008800.1 coordinate 353,562, forward strand.
GGATAATGGTGTAAGAATATAGATATGGAGAAGGAGAAAAAAAGGATCATGAATCATGAGTAATGTCACCAAGTGAAACTAAGGAGGATGAGAAAAATTAAATGAAATAGATAAATGATAATATGGAGGTGAGTGGAAAGTGATAAAACATAATAGATTATGGAATTGAAAAGGAATGTGAAATAAGGTTATAAAACATGAATGGGAAGGGGATGATTAGAAATATAGCAAACACTAAAAGGACTGAAAAGAGTTCTAAAAGAGACCAAGGAGAAAATAGTTTGGTGATGAAAATGAAAGAAGAGGAAACACACATAAGAAAGGGGAATGTGAGAAATGAGGAGAGGAAAAAGGACATAGAAATGATGGCATGAGAGTGAAGAAGAAGGTGGTATCATGACCAAGTATGTATACGAGTAATGATGACAAGTAAGGAGATGAACAATGAAGCAAAGAATATGGTTGTTTTGAAAATAAGAATGGGATGGAAGATCCAAAAGGGATTAAGGTAAATTTTGGGAAGTAGAGGATGGGTGGTCAATAAGGTGAAGAGATAGTGTATGTTTCAATCATCTTGTTAGAATATATTTATTAGAAGAGATTGACAAACTGAAAAGTGGTGAGGTGGTGACTAAATATTGAATATAAAATGGATAATAGGAGAGTGAGTAAGCAAAGTAATATAGAAACATAATGAAAGTGAATGATATTAAAATAAGATATGATGAAAAGGGATGATAAGAAGAAAAAGAAAAGATTAATAGGGTTGACAAGGATATAAAGCACAAACACTCACATAGATGCAAAAGACAAGTGCATATAGAGATGGAAATAAGAAAATGGGAAATAATATCACAAATATTTTCATAGATAAGAAGAAAATGAAAATTATGGAAGGCTTCTCAAAGGATAAAGACCTAGATGGATGTTAGTTACGAAGGAAAAAATAAGATAAAAAAGGTGGAGAGGATGAAAATAAACCAAAAAAAGAAGAACGTAAAATGGAAAAGATGTGAATAATAAAAAATAAAAAAATGGTGGAAAACTAAAAAATAAAAAAGTATGAAAAAGACAAGGGGGAACACAAGAGAAGAAGAAGTGCACATATGGGGTCTAGAAGAAATAGAAAGCATGAAAAATGCAAAAGATGGTAAAGATGAAAAAAAGAACCAAAAATTAGAATGAAAATGGCGTAGAAGCAGTGGAAGCAAAGTAAGAAGGTGGTAGTGAAGAATATAAAGATCGAAAAATGTCCATCATTAAGAAAGGGACTAGGATGATTTGGGATTTGTTAGGAAAATAAAGAGATGAAGAGGATACGACAAATTACAAAGGACAAGGGGAAATGATGGGGATGGTAAAATAATATTAAGGAGATAGAAGGCATGGTTGGGAAGAAGTGGAGAGAGGGAAAAAAATATGAATAAGTAGATGGGGGATTAAACATCAAAGCATGCACAAGAAATGCAATGAAAGGTGATGAAGAGACTAATGAAGTGGAGTAGATGCTAGACTTATAGGAGATAAGAGAGGTGAATGATAAAAGCTATCAATCCTCATTTTAAAAGAGATTTACAAGTTAGAAAAATTGTTAAAATATATTGGCAAGGTGAAGGGATAGAGGTGGTGAAGAGATATATAGAGAAATGGAGGAAGATAAATTAGGTGAGAAAGGAAGATAAAATAATGGGTGTGATTGAGATAAACTCAGTAACTAAATGTTGATTACATAGTCCAAAAATACCTCAGGGTAATGTAGTTATTAAAAAAATGGGAGGAAAAACAAAGAAGAAATATTAGACAATTTTAAAATATAAGGATGCTAAAAAAATTCAAAGCTTCCCTAATGTAATATGCCCTAAGCAAGAGGGATTTGTTATTAATAGAAATTAGTGAGAAGAAAATATGAATAATGGGGATGGTAATTACTTTTTAGTGGTTGAGCTATCCTTAGAATTCAAGTAGCACCTACATAGTTCATGGACATCAAGCCAATGTAGCTCAACATATATGATAAATGATGATAAAATGGGTTGATGGATGAAGTATTAACATTAACCCATGAATGTTATTAACCCATATAAGCTAATGATTGAAGATTTTATTGGTTTAGATGATGGATTGATTTTCCCCCAAGTAATGTTATATGAAAGGAGTGGATTGGGAATGTTATCTCCCAAGATAATCTAAACATTTTGAGGTTCCCCATGAATCAAGGTTCATAGGAGGAGATGTGGGATTGATATATCCCATTGAAAATCTATGAAATTATATTGATTGACTAATTTAATGACTAATTGAGTGAGTTAGTTATGGAATAATGGATAAAGGATGGATATTATGATTTAGTCAGTCCCAATCAACAAGTGCGGGAGATATATTGGAAATAGTAAAAAATGGTTGTGGATGATTAATGTTCAAACATAAAAAAAGAAGATAATTGATGACATGGATTAATGATGATTAATCACAACATTTATTGGATATGGATGGGTTGAAAAGAGATGTAAATATGGGATTAATGGGGTGACAAGTTTTGTTTTCACCATGACACTTTCCCAAACTACCAGTAAGCTGGTTTTCACCCAAGGATGATTTTTTTTTTTTTAATCTTTTTATTATTTATTTATTTATTTTTATTTTTTCTTTAAGATTTTTGACTCACATTCATTCTTCATAGGTGTATTTTAATATTATTTATTTATTAATTTTTATTTTTTCTTTAAGATTTTTGACTCACATTCATTCTTCATAGGTGTATTTTAATATTATTTATTTATTAATTTTTATTTTTTCTTTAAGATTTTTGACTCACATTCATTCTTCATAGGTGTATTTTAATAGATAATTATTATACAAACTTGACATTAGAGGACCAAAAATTAATGATATACCATGTATCTATGTGTTTTTATGATAATGCTATAGAAAATTATTACATATGTGACAACAAAAATGTATCAAATGGATGTAACATGATGGATATGCATGAAAATTTATGAATGTTCTAATATTTTTTTAATATTTGATGACCCAGTTCTTTTGCTTACACAACATATGACTTTAAATTTGTAGCAAAGAAATGAAAGGAGGAATAGGGTAAGTATGAAACGATGAAAATGAAAACCAAAAATTAAAAAATTTAAATGAAAGGGAAGGTCATATAATCCTTAAGATTAAAGGTTAAAAATTTAATTCTTTCTAAACACACAAAATGCTAAATTTATTAGTTGAATCTAAAGAGAACTAGTCTTGATGGAATCAGTAAATGGGATAAAGTTACCCTTTTTAGCATAGACATATAGGCAAGTTTTTTGAAGAGATTTTTATTTGGACATATTTTGATTTGATATTAAATGTATTTCCTTATGACACCCTACATGTAGTCTCATGTGAATAGGAAGACACATGGGCTCATCACCAAAGACTATATATAGTTAAGGGAATCTCTCCCCATTGCTAAGCCCACACAACTAGTGAAATGTGAGGGCTCAAAACTGAAGATCAGTGAAGGGTGAGAGATGTGAAATTTGAATTTGATGTTTTATAATCTTTGGATAAGGGTGTTATTTTATTTGGAAGGATTTTACTCCCAAGTCTTGGCCCCATGCAACTAGTAAAATTCAAGGGCTCATCATCAAAGACCAAGATAGGTGAGTAAATTTACCATTCTACATAGGAAAGATAGAAGACTGAGATGGGAAATCTAATAGGATACTTTCATGGAAAAGATTCTAGACTAAGTTTGAGGATAGTATTTTGTATGTCTTGTAATAGATGTAGGGAAAAGAGATGTATTCTACTTGTAATAAATAAGGCAAGAACCGATGTAATACTAAATTGAGAATGTTTGATATGGTATAATAGGGTGATATGAAAATTTAAATGATATGATAAGATTCATTTTGACAATTTATGTTATGAAAATTATAATCACCAAACATGACATTTGATATGCAAGACAAAATGTGAATGATGGAAAATGCAATGTAATGAGGGTAATGTCAAATTTAATTTTAAATGGGCTTCCCCCAAGCATCAAGATGTTTATAGACAACAAGTAATTTTGTTTTTGAATTTTAAATTTTTTTGGATTTATTGGCATATGAACCTAATGTAGAGTGATGAGATGCATAATTTTGTTTTCAATTTATATCTCATGCCATTTATATATAATCTCTATCATTATTAATGGATTTATTCTTTAATCTCAATTTGAGCTCTATCATATTCTTTGAATATTACTTCAATATGATGAGATTTTTGGGCCCATTAAAAGTTATTAGTGAACCATTCTAGATATTATTCCCTATCAAGAAATTCTTGTTGAATAAATACATCTAGATATAATTTTTTATGGTAGATTTTTGTGGTAATTTTTATTTTTCTTTGGAAAACATAATTATCAAATATACCCACATTAATATGCTTAATAGTAAATATAAACTCTAGAAACTTTCTAAGAGTGATTTGGATCGTCATGGAATTAAGAACCATTTCCCTATAAGGGTTACAAGAAATATTATTAAATAGTATCAAACACCAGGGACTAATTAGTGCACCATATGTACAAAAACTAATATCTCTTATGCAACCACTATTGACTAACCACCAAATAATAAAAAATTCAAAATAAGATACGTCTATATTTACAATCCTTAATTCCTTGGCAAATATAGAAGATTCAAAATTTCCATTATGTGCATTGATTGTGATCTCAATATCATCATCTAAAGTATTATATTTTCATGCTACTAGATTATCATAATAAGTATGTAAGATAGGAGTTAGGATTCATTCTTGGATTATAATTAGAAGATCATTCCATGTTATTTCTCTCTTAGATGGCTTGATGCTTTCATTACCTTCGATATTATCTTCATAAAGTAATGAAGAACTGATTTTTTAATTTATTGGTGTCTTGAAGTGGCTTAGACCAATAGTATATTTTTTATTTTGATTTCCTACCAGATCCTTGTTGATGCCTGAAAGTATATCACAGGGGGTTCAAAGTACTTAAGAAACACTTATCATTTATGGATTCAAATAATCCATTACAAGAGTTATATGTTGTGATAATACTAATATATTTGGTGGAATAAAGGAAAAACAAATGAACTATTTCACACAATTTATAATGTAGCTATTTGGTTGTTGGGAGCAACTATGGCCTAATAGCTTAATTTATGAAAATGAGAGTAATCTAAAATAAGTGAAGTGAATTATAATCAAATTCTTAGACTTTAAATCTAATATAAAATGCATATTCACATTGGAAGTTAATCTAAAGTGAAATGATAAAAAAATAAGCAAAAAGAAGTGTAGGGTAGAGAAGCAATATGTTATTGATCTTCATTTTAGACATTATGACAAAGTTCAAAATTTTTCCAAACATGCACTTAAAAACAATGTATGACATGAAATATATTAAGCTAAAATCCTATCACACATCAAGAAAACATCTAAGGATAATAATAAAAAGTGTAAATATGAACTAGATTTAGTTTAAAGATTTACTCCTATAAGAAATTTCATAGCCATATCTATAAGAAGAGAAAAGAAATTAAATGAACCTAAGATATTTAAATAAATATAATATTAACACAAATTTATAAATCTACATTTAAAGGTACACATAAAGAAATCATAAAAGCCATTAAAATCTAAAAATTAGACTAGTTAGTTGAGTGAGAAGTCATAATAGCAATCACAAAAATAAAATGAGACAATCCTTTCAAAATTCTCTACTTATATTAATTGTTTCAAATTTGAACAAAGTTTTCTTGATAAAAAACTCCCTCTCTTTTTACAATTGACAATACCCCTTATATATAAAGCTAGTGAGGTATGTTGGTCAATCATGTCAAATGATATTTGTACAAGTGTCTAGGACAGTTATCCTTCTACAATGTTCTATAAATAGACACTTTCTAAAAAAATTACCTATAATAAATGTGCTTTAAAAATTTGAACATGCTTTTACAAAGGAATATTCCTTTTCAAAAATATGCACGTTCCTATACAACATAATATTCTTAAGTTAACCAATTTCATTTTGGGGCTCCTTTGTGGTTGCAGTCTTTTGTCTTTCATGTGGAATCTCTAGTGCCTTATCATGTTATCCATCAATAAACTTGAGGTTTGTTATAGGTCCCATGAAAAGTTCATCTTCTTCATCCACTAGACCTTTTAAGTCTTTGGCATTCATATCCAAGGCATCCTTGATGCTCTTATCATCACTAATATTTTCTTCAGTTGATAGTATCATGTCTAAAATCTTATTGTTCTATGTTCCTATTTTCTATTGGATTTAATTCTTTAATTATTTCATGACTTGATTAGCCCTATGATTGAATTCCTCATCTATGATTAAGCCAATAGGATTGAGTGTAATTGATTTTGTGATCAAACTCCCTAATATATGCATTATTTTAATCTCAAACCATTTACCATTCTTAGAAATATCTTCTAGTTTCTTTGTCCATTTTCTCAAACCCTTGATCTTCTCTATCAATATGATGATAAAAGTATCAAGATGGGATAGGCTAACTATCATAAACCTACGAATTTGATCTTCTATCTAAATATTGATAAAGTCTTTCACTTTGTTGCATGACTCCTACCATTGAATCACTTGGTTCATGGCCACAGTACTCTCCTAGATCACCACATCCTATTTGGACTTTATTGATTTAAAATAATTAAACATATCATATAAAGTGGATTCAAACATATTGATCATTTACCCAGGAAAAGACATAATAGATTAATATTTCATGTTCTTCTTCTTTTATTCCAAGCCTTTGATAACTACTTATAGATGCTCTAACTGTGCTTGAGATAATTCAAGAACATCCTCCTAAAAAATAAGATCTCCTAATTTTTCCCTATAATTTTGAGTCAAACAAATCAATGGTTCAAATTTTTGATATATCATCTCTTCACATCTTTGGATGAACTTATTATTTATCACCCTTTGCAAACTAGTAATCCTTGGGTCATACTTGGCTCCAACTATGGACTAGGTCACTTGTGGTATGGGGGCTTCCATTTATGATTGAGTTACTAAATCACTTATCATAGATAGACTCTTTAATTCATCTTTGTACAATTCAATGACACTTGGTTTAAGATCTTGATGCACAAGAATGTTAATGGCTTTCATCATAGCCTAAGGATGATGCATAGTAGGCATTTTATATAATCTAGGATCATAAAAGAACCATTCAATAATGGGTTGACCATACAACATGTTTTCTTCACTAAATATATTGACTTCACTTAGGGAGTAGTGAAAGTCACTTTGGGTATTTTTGTTTTGGGAACAATGCTTAGGTCAACCTTCTTCTGAGGGGTGTCAATAAGAACTAAGTCTAATACTTTCTCTTTTCCCTTCTCTTCCTTAACTCTTATCTCTTCTTCCTCATGTGAATTTGTGTATGTTATAGATAAAATCTTCAATACATCCTAAACATAATCTTGAGGGCCTATGGCTATCATATGAACTTCTACTTGATGTAATTCATGTTATTTAATTTAGAAGGTTGTGGAGTCAAAGAAGTAGAAGCAATATCATGTGACATTTTCTCTTCAAGTCTGTGTTCCACTTGAAATTTTGTTTTAAATTAATTTGTGAAGGTTTATATGATTTATCACTTATCAAATGATATTTTTTGGGTACCAATCGGCATCTATCATCCATTTTTTGATTTCTTTATAATCTTGACTCAAGCCTCAGGTTGTGTTCCTTCAATATCTTGGTCACTTCAAAGATTATAATTATCTCACTTCATAGGGGGACCATCATTTTTTCAATAATTAAGTAAACTATGATCACCCATATTGGATTTACATAAGTTGTGGTTGCATCCCTACATAACCTATTCAACATTGTAATTATCATCCTATGTATTGGCTGATAGAAATATTTTTTCTAAGGTTTGAAAGGGATCGATTTCCAAAATATAGACACATGTTAAGGGCATTCATCAACTTGGTTTCCTTAGCCTAGGAATTGATAGAGGCTAGGTTAATTTGTGGTTTGGGTAATTTTTAATATGACTCAAATGCAGTAGAAAAAATATAAGTAATTTTTCTTAGAATGTGTTCATTGATTAACTTACCTTTATCTATGATAGAATATTTAAAAAATAGGATAAATAATGTTAATTTAGTGGAGTACCTCATAATTTACTACTGCATAATGGAGACTAGTCATATAAATTGCAATAATGCCATCATATAACCTCTTTATTGATAGATTCTTCTCCTCTTCCTTGGTAATGGATGGTTGATTCTATATCATCCAAAATAATTTTAACCCATTATTCTCTACTCTATTTAAATTAGATGTAATGAACTTAATATCCTTGAAAACAAATCCCTTAGAATCTATTGTCAAATACAGTTCTACATCTTCCTTTGAAACATGCTTGTGGGTCACCATTGATTGAATTATGTAGTTACAAATAATAATATAGTTATTTTTAATCTAACTAAAGTGAATTTGAAGGAAAATTAGGGAAATTTTTATGCTTAGGGATTTTATAGAGGTTTATGTAGATATTCAATGGTGTAAATGAAGTTTAAATTATGAGTTTCATGCCTTAGATTTTTTTTGGATCAAGAATTTATATATTTCATATATGTGGGCCTATAAGATATTTTAATATTAATTATCTTGATTATATGGAATCACCATGTCAAATTGTTCATTTATTCATAAAATATGACCATTTCTTATTTTGGGACATGTGTTTCCATATTGTGTAATCTTGAGGATTGATTAAATTCACACCATTGATCTTATATGGGGCACGCTAGCCCTAGATTCGTTATAAGTCATTGATTTCCTATTTAAGTTCTTGAGAGTGTGAAATGTGGTAGATTCACATGCTCTTTATGCTCATTTATAAAAAGTTCCATCATTTAACAATATTGTGCCATGTGGTAGCTTCTTAATCCATCTAGGCCCTTTGAAAAGTTAGCTTTATTTCTCATTATAGATCTAGATTTGAGATTTTGAATGCCATTGTTTGATATGAATTCCATTCATAATGGTTTTGACATGCACCACTAATACATTCATTTTGGGTTATTTGAAAAGTTATCTTATACCATTAGATATTATTTTCATGAATGAATGCATTCCATTGATCTCGATCCACTTGACCATGTCAGTCAGGTTGAATGGGAACATTTGATTTTGGGTTAAGTCATTGAGATTATGAAACTTGAGACTCTCATATTCCTCAATAGAACCTTAACTTATTTGTTTTACCCTATGTTTTTGGATAATTATTATATTCTTCAATGAACTCCATGATCTTGATCCACTTGATTATGTTCCATCTATTTCAATTGTTACACTTGTCACTACCACATTCTATCTCTCACCTTTGACAATTTAACCTTAGAAAACGCTCACATATCATTGATCTCACTATTTAGCTCTAAGATTCTACCACCTATCATCCTCACATTGATTCATTCATGTGGGTAATGAAAATAATCTAATCTAGGGATTAGGTAATATAAAGAGACATAAGATAAAGTTTTAGCCTAAGATTTTATTTATATTAATGAACATAATTCAAACTTTATTATAAGAATTAGGCTAAATATAAAACATAATAAAGTGCTCCAATGTGTAATTAGTTTATGTGGATAACTAAATAGACTTAGTGGGGCCTTGAGATATAAAGGATATAACATAAAAAATTTAGACTAAGGTTTTGGTCATGTTGACAAAGATGACTAAAACCTTAGGATAAAAAATTAAACTAAGTCTAAGGCATAACAAAATGTTCCCATGAAATTTGACTCACACAAATTTGAATCTAATTCAAAATACCTAGGCTAAAACATATTAGACTAGGGTTTTTACATGATTTAAACATAGATTCAATTATACAATAAGAAACCAATGGTTAGTCAGAATAAATGGTCAAATTACAATTAAGGTACGCAACCATAAATATTTATCATTTAATTGAGACTCCATTAGACTTACAATATATACACACATAAGTCAAATATTAGCAAAATTAGATTAATTTAAATGAAGATAATATTTTAACATGCCAATGAGAGCTGAAGAAAACATGATATTCAATAATAAAATTTTGATCATTTTGAATGTTAATTCTTAAAATAATACAAAAAATTGAACAAGGGTCCTCTTTTTTTAAAAATGGGGGTATGTTGTCCTCAAAAAATGGTTATTTCTAGGGGAAACTTTATAAAATGCTCAAACTCAGATACTCTGGTTTCAACTAATATCTAGACTATTCATTCCACATGATCAAGTACCATCATTAAGAATAATTAATGATTAAAATAAGTCTTACAAATGTAGAATTAGGATCAAACATCAAAACTTAGTCATGTTGTGTGTGTGTGATTTTATTGCTTTACTTATTACCATGGGATTTAGAGAACAAATTATATATTTCATGACCTTAATCATTAACATTAACTTACAACATATTTGGATATTCATTAAAAATCATGCTTTATGAAAAACAAAGCTTGGGCATTGCTCTTGTACTAACTAGGCATATAGCCCTAAAAAAGATACCTTTGGATCCACTCTAGGGCTTTCTCCACTAATATTTAAGAATCCATAGCCTTAGTAGAGGTTACTTGAATCACCTTTTCTCATAATTTTTTAAAATTTTCAATAAATCTCTTAATTTTTATTTTTTAAAGTATATTTAGCTTTCCAACAAAGGTTGGGAACTATAATTATCCATGTTTTGGGATTTTGTATAATGTTTGATCTTTAGAAAGTGATCTTTGGTTTTAAGCTTCAATAATAGTGTTGTTTATGTGTTAACATGGCTGTGTCCCAATAATACAAAATTTCACTCAAAATGTGCAATCCTTATCAGAACCAAACTTAGATCAAAACAAGGTGTAAGATTTTAAGGAACAATTAACCTACATATCAATATTTATCAATATCTCAAAATTATAACATCAAGGTACCATTTTGAGAATTCATGGTCAACCAATGGTTAAGAGTCATACCTTCATTCCTAATTTTTTGACCTTTAAGAAACTATATGCATTAGAAATTGAGGACTACCTTAAAAATAATTATTAAAAACAAGGATTAAAGTAGATGAAATAAACAAATAGCAAGTAAAATGAATATAAAACAAAAGAAATAACAATCAAACAAATATCTACAAACACTATGTACAAATATGGAACAAGAAATAACATGAAGAAACTAGTCTAATCCTACCTACACTAAATCTAATTATTCTTACAAGTTTCCCCATATAGACTTGGGTGAGGCAGTAGAGAAGTAGTGTTTGAGATATTTCCCATTTGTTGGCAATGTAAACTCTACTCCTTGCAAGTCCTTGATCTTGAAAGTGTTATCTCCTAGTGTCTAAAAAATATGATAAGGACCAATTGATAAATGAATGATTTTCCCATGATTTCCATTATGTTTAGTTACTTTGTCTCAAAGGAGAACTAGGTCTCCTTGCCTGAACACCTTAATCATTGAGTTCTTGTCAAACCATCTCTTGATTATGGTTTTATGTCTACTAAAATGGTCAAAAACTTATTCCATTGCATCCTCCATTTGAATCATGTCAAGTAACATTTAATTTTCAAGTTCTTGATCTTATTACATGTACTCTTGCATGCATTTGTAAGTATGCATCTTGAGAGTAATAGGAAATATTGGATCTTGGCCATATACTAGTAGAAATGGTGATTATTTCAATTTTTTTATTCTAGTTCTATCTACCCATAAAGCATACTTGAGTAACATATGCCATGTCTTGTGTTTATCAATAATATATTTCTTGATGGCTTTCATCAAGTTTTTATTTGTTGATTCTAACACTTCATTACCTTAAGGATAATGGTTTGATGAAAAATTGAGAAAAACATTATTATTATATGCCCACTTAGCCATGTCAGTGGATACAAAGGTATATCCATTATCACAAACTAGAGATACTAATGTTCCCAATATAGAACACAAGTTCTCTTCTTAGAACTTAATTACATCTTCCATCTTACATTGATTGGTTTCCTCTACTTTTGTTCATCTTGTGTAGTAATCAATAGTAATTAGGACATATTTATGCCCATCTAAAGAATTGGGGTTGATGAACCCCATAAATTCTAATCCCCATTGAGTAAAAGGCTTGTCAATATTAACTAACTTTAATGACATGGCTATTTTTGGCTCTTTAGTGTTGAATATCTAACACTAATGACATTTTCTCACATGTTTGTGAGCATTTTAGATGATTTTAGGCCAATAATAACCAACCCTAATAATATTATGAGTTGTTTTTCTTATGTAAGGGCATCAAATTCTAAGATTTTCATGGAAAATACTCAAGATCTCAACTACTTATTCTTTAGAAACACACCTTAAGTATATACCTTCATAATTATTCCTAAAAATTACTCCATATTTGATTTAAAAAATTCACTACCCTGAACCTTAAATCTCTCAATTTCTCCTTACTCAATCCTTTAGGGAAAGTACCATTTATTATAAAATGTAATATTGAATTATAACAATCATTGGGTTGAAAACTTTATTTATCCACCTGCATTACACTCAATTTGGGGTTAGTGTTAGTATTTAATAAAATTAGTCCTTGACACCTTACCAACTTGGAAGTTTTGATTTCAATATAATACTCTTGTATTATGGACATCCATTTACCTCTTATTTCCCTTAGGTCACATTGGCTAAGCATAAAGTTAATGGTAGGGTTTGGTAGTATTCCATGTACTTTATTCCTAAGAATATAGTGTCTAAATTTATTTATTACCTTAACTGAATCACATGACTAATTATCAATTAGATAATAGTTTAACTCAAAAAATTTAAAAATTAGTTCTCATGACTAAAAGAGGATGATCACATCCATATATTGTCTAAGTTAGAATAGTAGTTATTGTATGATCAGAAGTAAAAGACTAAAGAAAAATGTCTTTAGTGAAATCAAGACTTATCAACACCAATGCCTGCACTATTACTTATTTAATGTCCTTGAAGGATTTTCTCATTTATTCATTCTATGTGATCTTAGAATCCTTCTTCAACATGTCATTTAGTGGCCTTATAATTTTTACAAAACTAGAAATGAACTATCTTATAGAATTGATTTTCCTAAAGAAATATTTTAATTTTTTTATATTATTAGTGGGTTCTATCTTGGATATGGCATATACTCTATTAGGGTCTATATAAATCACCTCTTTAGTTATAATATGTCCTAATAACTTTCCGTCAGTAACAAAAAAATACTATTCTTGGGATTGAAAGAAATTCCACACCTCCTACATTGTTCAAATACTTGTTGCAAGTGCATAATGTGATCCTCCCTATTTTTGGAAAACATAGTAAGATCATCCATATAAATGATAATGTGATTGCCTATGAGACCTTTGAAATCAAGGTCTATATCTCTTTGGAAATTTTCACCTCCATTTATTAGTCTAAATGCATCCTTTTATAGGAAAATGTGCCCCTCTTTGTAATGGATGCAATCTACAATCTATCCTCTTTTTTCACAAGTACTTGATTATAACCTAAAAAACCATCATGAAAATACATCATAGTAAAACCACTAACAATTTTAATAACTTGGTCAAGTGAAGGTAAAGGATAATTATCCTTTTCAGAAGCTATGTTCATATTTCTAAATTTTATGCACAATATAATTTCTTCATTCTTCTTCTTGACTGCTACTAAGTTAGATACCTATTTGGAGTGTCTAATGGAAAAAATATCTTGGCATCCAACAACTTCTTGGCCTCTTTGTAGATCAATTTTTCTAAAATGGGGTTAATTGGTCTTTGATTTTTCCTAAAAGGATTGGAAGCTTTCTTTAATGTGATGGTATGGGTTATGACTCTAGGATCAAATATATTTAAGTATTCATTAAATGATGTTATAAAATATTTGTACTTAGTCAACAATTTTTTAGCTTTTCTCAATTCTTCATTTGTGCAGACTATACCAATATTTACTAATTGAGGTTAACATAGAATTCCAAGATTAAAAAAATTATAATATTTCCAACTTACCTTGGGAGTTTTGACAATTTCATCTACTTTATTTGTGTCAAACAACCTCTCTAAGTAAATCATGCCTTTGAGAATTTTGTTGTCACTTAATTTCATTATCTGTGCATCAATGTTGTTTTCATCCAGAGCATTTTCATTGACCTCATCAATGATGTGAGACTCAAATAATCTTAAATTATTCATGAATTATAGGATCTACTAATCATCACTAAATACTTGTAAGTGATTGATATTATAATGAACTAAGGGACATGGAACCAACTCAATACTAAGGTTTCCTAGTTTAGAGTCTTGATCTAGAATAAGATTGGTTATATCTAAGGCTAGCTCATCATCAAGCTTGTTCTCTTCTCTAGGAATTGAGATAATGTTAAATGCATTAAATTACTCTATCAAGACCCACACTCTAAACTTATATTTCGTAAGATAAGACAATTTTCACTGGTACTTGCTTCTAACATGATAATTACTAGTTTAGAGTCACTATACATTAGTAGTTTTTTTACCTTATGCTTGATAGAAAATTTCAATCCTAAGATTAATTCTTCATAATTTTCCAAGTTTTTAGTGCATGAAAACTTTAGTCTGTAAGAATTACTAAATTATTTCCCAAGGTGATTGATAAAAAACTCCTACTCTAGATATAAAATTACATTTAGCACCATCAAAATATAAATTCCACATTCTAGGCATAACATAAGTAACTTTAGAGTCACATATCTTATAAGTGTCAAGAGTGTAAAATCCTAACACAAAATCAACCATGTTGACCATTTCGTTTATATAATTATGTTTGGTGATCATGTGTTTCATTTTAGGCTCCATTTCAATATGAATCTGATTGGGAACTCATTTTCATTAAAGCCACATATATAAATAGTCAGTAGACATGTAATCATTTAAGGACTTGGTCCAATCCTTGCTAAGTAGCATTCCATAAGCATCATTAATATCTACCACTTGAATGTCTATAATTTTTTTATCCTTGGCTCAGTAGAAAGCTACATATGAAAATTTAAAAATTCTCCAATTACTTTAACTCATGACTTATATAATTGAGTAACAACTCTTTTAGACTTAATTGGAGTTAAAAAAAGTTTTTCACAAATACTTTTAGGCATGATATTATAAAAATCACCTGAGTCTAACAAAAAATTATGCAACTTCTTACCAAAAATTCTAACTATTATAAAGAAAGGTAGAACATCTACTTTTTTCTTGTACATAAGTACATTATTATTTATAGTCATTAGTGACTTACTAGGCTTCCTAAATAGAGATTCAAGTAACAAGTCTCTTTGCTAAATATTTTGAGCTAACTCACGTAGAGTGATGTTATATTTAATCTTTTTCATATCCTCAAGTATATTATATCCACCCCTAGCATAAGCACTAGATGTATCAACATTATGATTAAAGGTACTTCCCTTTAAAGGCTCATGATTATTGTGAGCTATAGGATTAGGAGTGTCAAAGTTATTTGGTGGATTTCAAGTTATCAATGGTTGATTCTAATCTCTATTACTCAAAGGAAAATTATTCTTTAGGTACTATTTAAAGGCATGCACCTCTTTAGGAGTATCCTCATGCTCATTCTCTTCTTGGAATGGAAAATCAAATGTCTCCACCATTAGGGTTATATATATATATATATTTAGATGACTTTGAAGAGTCGAATGTACCTATAGTATTATATTTTTTAGGCCCACTTTTAGATGTACTTAAGTCATCTTTAAACAATTCAAAAGCATTATAGAATTCAATACAATTCAACTCACCATGCTTTGAAGTATTTTGAACCCTAAAATATTTAGTTAAAGCCACATCACAAATATTTATTTTTAGATTATTCCTATTAGTAGATGATTGATTGTTGTTATTGTTATTACCATTGTAAAATTAGTTGTTAGGTCTGTTGCACCTTTGATAACAATAATCTATGTTAGAGTTATCCCTAGTATTTTTTACTTATTTTTGCAATTGAAGGAAGTTAGTTCTTATATTTTAAACCATTTTGAGTATTGATTCATTCACATTCTTTGGTGCCTCTAAGTTATTAACTTGAGTACTATCTCTAGTTATTAGCACCAAATCTCTTTGATCTTGTGGATGAAATCGATTCATAGTGTTATCTAAGAATCCTAGGTTTTCACCAGGATAAGCATGACTTAAGGGTAATTTAATCAACACTAGTGTCTAGTTTAGGGAAGACATGTTATAATTTTCATTTAAAATGACATTTAATGTAAGAAACTTATGATTAACACTGGTAATGGCATATGAAAATTGACCTTTAAGATGCATTTGATGATTAATTATTATAGCTTCAACATAAGCCAAGGATAATGTGTTTATGTAGTCATATAAAATGAAAAATTTGGTTACTTGAGTATGACTAATGTCACCCAATCCATAGGTAATCCTACTTGCTTCCACAACCCTTTTAAGATCTTCTTTCACTAATTCTTAGACATTCAAAGACTTCCAATCTTAACCCTTTTAGACCTAAGTAGATCTCTTAGGCTTAGATACATCCCCCAAGGTCTCATTCCCTATGGACAATAGTGCCCAAGTTGGATAGAAGTGCTAAAACATAGGGTGTCTAGTTTTTAATGCTATTGTCCATGTGAAAATAGGTTCCAATGGTAATTTTATCTTGGATCCTTATCCCAGTTCATGTCATCTTAATGATAATTCATTTAACCCATGATCATTAAATTCCCTATAAAATTCCATTAAAAGTCTATTTATAAGGGTTATCACTCATTTACAAGAGAGAACTAAGAATACTAGAAAGATCACTCAAGTACTTATCCCTATTCTCTGCATATAGCCATCGAACATAATTTCAAGATTATTTAATCCCTCATACCAGTCCCTAGTCATTCCAAGTACAACTAGTTTTGCATTTACTTTCATTTTCATCACACTATTGTACCAATAACTTTAATGGGAGAACTACATATAAATTTGTCCCTCCTTACAGTACTAGTATGTAGGTAGTGTGCCCACACATCAGGTGTGAAGTGCATCTAACATATCCTTTACACACTAACCCCTTTTCCTTATTTTTAAAGTTCCATTTAACTACATAGAAGACATAAGCACATGAAGAATCAACTCTATAGGGAGCTATGTTGATAGTCAGGATCTAAAATTTGGTATATAGGCTCACACAGATGCTATAAACAAACTTAGAAAAATAATATCTTTGTGAGAAGTTTGGAAAAAAACAACAAGACCAAGACTAAAACACCCAAAAATAGGGTTTGCTATTTTCGTGGTCCTGTCCAATCAAGAAATTAACTCTAGATTTCAGTTTCTGATAGTGTCCTAGTTTTATTCTTCTAGTATCAGACTTTGTCTCAGTTTTAGTAGCCAAAAATAAGCTAAGTCATATTTTATCTCACGCATTACTATTTTTAGAAAAAGGCAAAAATAATATTTGTGTACACAAAATAAATGGCTTAATTATTGTGTACTATTTACTTATTTTATCTACTTAGAGCCATTTATTATTTAGGAATTAAACATCTAATTTACCAAAAATAATAAAATGTTTGGTGAACTTGACTTACTTCAAATTTCACATAAAAACCCTATAAACCTTAGGGTAAATTCCTAGCTAATTTTTTACAATAATTTTTTATTTATTTTTAAATATTAAAACTGGAAATTCCTCTCAAATTTGGAAATTTCATGGTAAATTTTAAAATAGATTTATTTCAAACCCTAGTTACATCAAATATCTCCTAGTAATTTTCCATTACTTTTTCAAACATTTTCTAAACTTTTAGTTACATATTAAAATAAAAAAATCAATTCAAATTTAAAGATTTCATAGTAATTTTCAAAAAAATATTTTTCTCAAAACTCTAGTTGCATCTACTAGGTCCCATTAAATCAAGCATTTTCCTGTAAAATTGTAAATTTTATCTTACATACTTAGCTCATAAATTCAATTTCTATTTCATAAGTTCATAGTATTTTACAAAAATATTCTTTTTGAAATCCCTAGTAGCATGTACTACCATCCATTTTGCTTGTTGAGGTATTACCTTACATTTATACTCAAATTA
This sequence comes from Torreya grandis, assembly GCA_037957365.1. Taxonomy (NCBI): domain Eukaryota; kingdom Viridiplantae; phylum Streptophyta; class Pinopsida; order Cupressales; family Taxaceae; genus Torreya; species Torreya grandis. The sequence continues at coordinate 371,717 of JARHVA010008800.1, forward strand.
CAAAAATGTTGCTCATTTATTTACAAACTTTTCTTACATTTCTTGCAAATAATAAGGAAACCATCATGGGATCTATCATGTACATGAATGATGAATTCCATCATATGTTAGTCCAAAGTTTCATATTTTGCACTTCATGCTTAATTTTCATAATAAGGGATGATATTACAACATTTATTTCTAAAATTACATGAGATTTTCATATTCCTTTTGCACACTCTCTATCTCTCATATGGAACAATTTTCAAATTTATCATGCTAAACATGTTAGCAATATCATGTTACAAGTCAAAGATCTTCATGCATTTAGGTACAAAATCAATTTCTCTATCCTTTCCTTTCTATTTGTTATATGAAAAAGTCTTCAGATTGATCATACTAACAACATACAAAATGATATGTTGCATATCAAAATTTTATTTGCATTCAAGAACAATGTCACATTCTCTATCTCTTACTTTCTATTTCACCTATGGATTATTACTTATAAGTATATTTTTGCACAAATAATAACTCAAATTAGATACACTTCAATCTAAATTCATGCTTTTTGCCTCAATACATATAACTCATTACCTATTTTTGAATATCTCCATATCATTAATAGACACCAACAAACACTAGAATATGTATTTGTCCCTCCTCATTTCAAACTTAGTACATCTATCTCTCATTCCACACCTACTACCAGCTCTATGCCTATAACAGATCATGTAGTCCACACTATCACCCAAGTTTATAAAGATAGGTAGATTGATTGCACCCATGGCTATAGATTCATCACTAAGGATAACACCCCTTCAGATACAATATCTATTATTGATATCTTTATATAATTATATGTCTCAAAATATGTGTTATATACAACCCTTCGTAGTACTATAATCCTTATTTTAGCTAAACTAACCCATGTTGCATCCATCCTCAACATAATGCAATGGACTAAAGAGGATATTTATTTTGACAAAGAGGATTTACCCCCCACAAAACATCATTGAATAACACCTACCTATATATATTCAATTAATAATTAATAATGCTAGGGTAAAAAGGGTGTTAGTATATAATGATTTAGGATGCGACATTTACAACATTTGTTTTCTTAAACATCTTAATATATAGCCTCACAACCTAGACCATTATGACACAAACATAATAGGTTTTGAAAACGTCCATATAAATTCATGGGTAAAACAACACTCAATCTTACCTTAGGGCCTAATACACTACCAAATACTTACCAAGTTATGCTAAATGACCTCAACTATAATTTATTGCTTAGTCATCCTTGGATTCATGTTATGCATGCAGTCCCTTCTACACTCCATGCCTATCTCAAATTTAGTTAAAAAGGCTACATATACACCTAAATAATTGATAATTAACCTTTTAAATATTATTAGGTTACTGACACTCCACAAAATTATATTCCACACTTCAATTGTAGTTATTCACATATATAACCCATTATTCATAATGTACCCCTAGACCATGAAACACATCAACAAATTCCAAATTATGTAATAACACAAACACCAAATCACCATTGCACCTTGCCTTTTACCATAAAATTCCTTAATATAATTATATATCATGGAAAAGGCATTGGAATTCATGAACAAGGATTCATCAATCCTGTCAAGGCATCTACACAGCTTGAAACATAGGGATTAAGATGTCAGTTTACCTATTTTCATAGTAAACCCTCTTTTACCACTTCAAATCATATCAAGTTTTGTCTACCCACTACATTGGTAGCTCAGAATATTAGTAATACTTCAACATTATCATTAATCTACCTAGATCTCATTGATGATATAGTTTCACAAGACATATTCACATTTGATGAATTTTCTAACAATGAATCCCTCCTAAAATTTTATAAAGCACATGAGGAACTCACCTCTTTTTAACATAAAAATATATTTCCTCATCACACAAGTGCCTATTAATATTTTAAATAAATTCTAAACTTACCCCTTGACATACCAATTGATTCAACCGATGTTATCCCTATTATTCCTTACACAGTTGATCATTCTACATTGCTTAATGGAAAAACCATAAATTTCAATTTCAAAACCGATCAAGATCCCCACATTATATTATTAGCCACAACCCTCCAAGATGAAGAAGATATATATATATATATATATATATATCCATTAAACTTTAATATATTTCTTGTACTCTTTATTTGGTCTTACTCAAATATGCTAAGAATCGATACATCTATTGTCATCCATCAAATTTAATTATACCTAAATGCTAGACCAATTAAACAAAAAATTGATAAAATTCATCCTAAGGTGGTTCTCTTGGATAAATAACATATCCAATACCTATTAGATTATGGCATCACTTGACCAATAACACACCCTGAATGGATTTCCAACATAGTCCCTCTAGTCAAACCTAATGGACAAATTTGGTGTTGTTTTGATTCTTGAGATTTAAAATAAAGTATACCCAAAAATATTATTTTCCTTTACCTAATATTGACATGATCATTTATTTTATAGCTAAGTATGATTTTTTATCATTCACAGATGACTTCACTAGATATAACCAAATCAAGGTCACTAAAGAAGATCAAGAGAAAACATCTTTTACAACACCTTGGGGTACATTTTATTATATTGTCATACCTTTTATATTAAAAAATGTCTAAGCCACATATCAACATACCATGAAACATATCTTTCATAATTTAATTCACCATATGATCAAAGATTGTCTTGATGATATATTGGCTAAATCCAAAAAATGACATCATGTTATTGATTTATGTAAGATCTTTAAATGACTAAGATAATATAATGTCTAACTAAACCCAAAAAAATGTGTGTTCAAAGTTACATAAGGTAAACTCCTAGGTTTAATTATCTCTCATCATGGCATATTAGTTGATCCTAAGATATTCAAATAAATTATCAATATGTCACCTCCTACCAACTTAAAATAACTCTGATCTCTATAAGGCAATATCCAAGTAATATGTTGTTTTGTAGCCCAGTTTGATCATAAAACTTAGTCATTTACTTGAATAATAAAGAAAAATACAAAGTTTATTTAGGACCACACTTATCAAGAAAGCTTCAATACAATCAAGAATTATCTTCTTAATCCACCCATTTTAATACCACCTATCCCAAATAAGCCTTTCATGCTATATATCTAAGTAATAGATCATGTATTAGGAGCACTCTTAGCACAACATGATCAAAATACAAATTGAGTAGTTTATTACATCAGTTGTATATTGGTTGATTATGAAAAAAATTGCTCCCCAATAGAAAAACTATGTCTAGCATTAGTTTTTGACACATAAAAACTCCAATATTACATGGTCAATATGGTCACATCACAAAATGGGTTATGTTATTAATAGAATTTGACTTTAAAATAGTTCTCTAAAAATCAATAAAGGGCCAAATCATTGTAAACCATTTAGTAGTAGCACCACTATTAGATACCAACCCTATTAGTGAAACATTCAAGCATGATTTCACCATCTATTCTATGCATTCAGATATCTAGAATATGTTCTTTGATTACTCTTGATGTTCATCTAGTACAGGGGTAGGCATTATCTTTATCGATCCTTCCAGTTTCATAGTTCCTATAGCATACCAATTAAGTTTATCCTATACCAAAAACATAATAGAATATGAATCACTTATCTTAGGACTATTCATTTCCCAATCCTTCCAAATCAAATAAATTCAAGTCTTCAATGATTCCCAACTTATGGTCAACCAAGTCAATGATGTTTATCAAATAAAATAAGAACACCTACTCCAATACCACAACATGGTACTCTATCTGTCATCACAATTTGACTACTTTTCTATTAAGAGAATCCCTAAAAATGATAACAGACATGTATATGCAATGAATAGTGATGCATCGCTAACTCCCATCAACATCAATGATGATCAAGCAATATTTATAATTAAATGATTACAATCACCATCAATATCAAACTTTTAATTGATATATCTTTCTATCTTAGCTACCACATGAAATTTTACAACCCTTGAATAGTTCTTTGATATGTATAACTTTAGAAAAAAACTATTACACCATACAGTTTCCCCTAAAATGACAAATATAAGTTGTAAAAATAATCAATTTGTTATGTAATCATTGGTTGGGACCTTTTTAAATGATCCTTCAATGGACATTTACTATGATGCTTAACCTTAATAGAATCTAAAATTGTTTTGGCTCAAATACATGATAGTGAATGTGGTGGTCATTTTAACAAAAAATCCACGTCACATAAATTACTTTGACAAGGTTACTACTAGCATACCATGGAAGATGAATGTTTATAATATGTAAAACTATATGAAAAATGTAAACAAAACAATAATCTATAACATGTTAATCACACCAATTATAACCTATCATCTCTCCATGGCCTTTCATGTTATGGGGATTTGATCTCATTTGAAATATTAACTCTAAATCCACTTATGTATATAAGTTCATAATCATAGCTACAGAGTATCAAATACCAAAAAAAATCAAATATATCAAATTTTTTTTGATTATATGCATCATCCATGATTTATATTACTACTACTATGCTAAGACTTACATTTTGTATTTCATGCTATTTTTTATTGATTTATCTACATTACCATGCTTCACTTGATCTTCTTTAATTGTGTGCAATGACTTCTAGATTTTTAACTACTTCACTCTACCCATAAAAAGGGCATTCTACTTCTACATTAGAGACACACATTAATGTACATACCCACTGGGGGCATCTTCTACATGACTATACCATCTATGTTATGTCATTCCTACACTATACACTCCAAGTTATCATGCTATTTTACATTACTTACTAGATTACATAGATTACTATATTGACATTTCACCAGTATTTAGCATATCTTAGTCTTGTAATAACATGTTTTGCATACTTTCACTCTTAATTTGATTAGTTATATGTGATTCTATCTTTCTAGTTATTACATGCTTTCCCTTCTTACCTAACATAGCTTGTGGATTGCATTTCCAATTCCTGCTTATCTCTTGTATGTTCCTTAGGAAATTTGCCAATATCCTTTGCTTCTATTCATGTGCATGTACCTTTGGAAATTTTGCAATGTACCTTACTTTTTCTTTTTCATATACATATTTCCCTTGTGCCAATTCTATTTATTTCAATTGTATGTGTATGTGGAATTTGAACATGCCTTGTATGCTTGTTTTCTAGTTTAAGTGACATGTGTCCATGTCCTTTGTTTTTGTAACCCCTTGGCCACTTTTGTATGCTTCTTACTTCTTACTTCATGTTCTTGTTGCTTGATTGACTTTTTTAGTGTTGTAATGGCATGATCGATATCATGCATTTTCCTTGATTTTTTGGATGCCATGATGGACATCATGCTCGATCCCTCCTAAAAAATAACAACTAACATCTAACATTACCATTTCTAGTTCAATACATTACACATGTTATTACATTCTTATATTTATCTAGGCATACCCCTATTGATCTAAAAAGATCTCTATCCAAATATTGATATATCTCAAGATATCTTGTTCATTATCATTGTTATATCATGTATATTTCTAGCTTAAGACACTTATACGGCTTCTTCTTCTAGCGGTAGTCATTGCAGGTTACTTATTATTACCCTCAATAGAGGGGGAAATAAATATGGACTTTGTCATAGAGATTAGAGCTCTTATCATTAAAAACAATAGAATTTAAAACAATTAGAATATAATCTAGACATCAAACCAGATAGACATTAGAGAATCTAGAATAATCATCATATTTGGCTCTAGATAATACTGCCAAAGTTGGACTACAAAACCAGATAACAAGGTGTCCTATTTTTTGTGCTCCCATCTAGATAGCAAAAAATGACTTTTTTTAGAAGTAGACATAAAGGTGAGTTCAATCACAAGTTTGTCAGTATAACATAGTCTAGAACCAACGTATTTCAATATAGTTTTTACTCAAATAATCTAGATATAGGGGCATCATGTGTGGCATGATGGCTTTCACTTCCAATTTTATATTAGGCAATTGATATAACTTATAGATAAAAATCCATGTTTTAGACACCAATTATTTGGGGCAATGTGCACAACACATTGGTCTCCCCCTTTTTTGAGCTCATTTTATCTTCTAGGCATTTCACAATAGTTTCATGCCTTACTCCATATTTAGGTGGTTGGCATCTTTTTTCAAGTTTGGCTTTCATACAAGATTAACTTCCTAAGTACCTAAGTTCTTAATTTGGCTTCCATATAATCCTATTACACCAGTTTTGGAGTGGATCTCATAAAATCCTAGTCTCCATCTTTTTGAAATGACTAAGAGTGGCCTAGTTTCCAGCATACATTTAGCTATCCATACCAACATTGTCAAATTATAGTACATTTATGGGCTTTATGATCCATCTCATATGACATCTATTCCATACTAATATTACTTCATAGCTTCACTTCATGGGGTAATGATGGATCCAAATGGATAACCTTTATAATCTTGAGCCACTTATTCAAAGGGATTAGACACATAGTCCAAACATCAATTGACACATGCATGATTCATTACATTCACTTAGTATCCAATGATGGAGGAAAATGGCATACCTTTTCATTCTTGAGCCACTTTTAAGGAATTGATCACTCAGCTCTATTCATGATATAAATTTTGTTACAACACACACCTAGCATAATCTAGCTTCATAATAGGTTTTTCATTCATTCACATACTTGATGAGGTGTTTTCATTCCTTTCTCTTCCTCTCTCTCTTACCCAACTTTTGTATATTCTTATTTTAGATATAATGTATGTAGTAAAGACTGATCTACTCTATGTTTTTCATTGCAAATTCACAATTTACATCATGTTCTCTCTATGCACATCCAACGTCAAAAAGCTTTGTGAGCTTCACGTTTATAAGTAAATTTAGGTACACTTTCTATTTTTCCTTTATCCTCATATTTCACTTTGTTACATCACTAGAATAAATGAGGGGGAATTTAGTCATATAAAATTAAAATTTTGGTTACTGGAGTATGGATAATGACACCCAATCTATAGGTCTCCTACTTGCTTACATAACCCTTTTAGGCTCTTCTTTCACTAACTCCCAGTCATCCATAGCCTTCCAAAATAAACCCTTCTAGACCTTGGTATCTCTCTTAGGCCTAGATCCATCCCCCAGGTATCATTCCATTTGGATAATAGTGCCCAAGTTGGATAGGAGTGTTGAAACCTAGGGTGTCATGTTTTTATCACTATTGTCCAAGTGCAAAATAGGTTATAACAACCATTTTATCTTAGATCCTTATCCTAATTCATGTCATTCTAATGTGAATTCATTTAACCCATGATCATTAAATCTCTTTTGAAAGGCTATTTAAATTCCATTTAAAAGGGTTGGCACTTATTTACAAGAGAGAAGCAATAATACTAATAAGATCACTCAAGTACTTATCCATATTCTCTACATATAGCCATCCAATAGTATTTTAAGCTTATTCAAACCCTTATACTAATCCTTAGTCATTCCAAATACACCTAGTTTCACATTTACATGCATTTTCACCATATTAATGTACCAAACACTTCAATGGGAGAACTACATATATCTTGATCCTTCCTTGAAGTATTCATATGTATGTAATGTATCCACACATAGGGTGTAATGTATGTCTATCATATCCTTTACACACTAACCCCTTTTTCTTATTTTCCAAATTTATATTTAATTGTATAGAATACACAAACACATGAAGAATTAGTTCTAAAAGGATTTTTATTGATAGAGAGGATCTAAATTTGGTAGATAGGCTCACATAGATGCTACAAAAATAACCATAAAAAATATTATCTCTATGAGAAGTTTGGATGATAGTGGCAAGACTAGGACTACAACACCAGATAATATGGTGTCTTGTTTTATTAGTCCTATCCAATCAAGAAATGAAATCGAAATCTTAGTTTGTGATATTGTCCTAGTCTTATTCCTCTAGCATCAGACTTTGACTCGATGATAATATCCTATAATAAGCTAAGCCATATTTTCTCTCACTCATTGCTATTTTTAGAAAAGGTAAAAATACTATTTGTTTACACAAAATTAGTGGCTTAATTATTGCATATTATTTATTGATTTTATCTACTCAAACCCATTTATTATTTAGGAATTCAACATTTAATTTTATAAAAATAATAAAATAGTTTGTAACTCTAGTAGACCTTTTAAGAAACATAGAAGTCATGGGATCTAACCATCCTTGTAAATTTATAAAGGCAAGGCTTCATCGAGTTTATAAAGACCTATGGTTATACTAAACATATTATGTAATTTTTAATTAAAGGCTCTAAAAGTTTCACTTGAATCTATTTTCATAGTAGTGAATTGTTGATAAAGGATAGAAGGACTAATGATCTTTCCAAACTGACCAATGAAAATTTGGTTAAAATCATTCCAAATAGTGATATAATTCTTAAGAAGGTTGAGAAACCAATCACATGTTACATATTTGAATGTGAAAGGAAATAATCTATATACAACATCTTCATGAGCTAAAATGAATAACCTTAAATCAACTTTGAAACTTTTGCTATGTTCTTCAGTAGTGACAACACCAAGAGGATTAAAAGATGGAAAATATTTCTTAGGATTTATAGGCAAGTCATGTACCTAAATAGGCACATTGATGTAATATTCACCTAAAAAATTTATACCTTGATAAGAATTGAACATAGGAGGATCACAAATAGGTGAAGTAGACTAATAGTTAGAAACCCTTCACTTACCTATGTCTACTCTTGCTTTCTTTTGAACTTCTAATGAAAGGAGAGGCAATATTGATTCAGACTATGACCTAGTCCTAATTCTTGGTAGTTCCAGCTTATAAACCTTGAATCTTATTCAAAATACAGTGTGTAAATCTTATCTTTTAAAATAACAATGATCAAATTTGCTCATTAAGAAAAAATTTCACAAATTTGAATAAATAACATCTATCTTTAACCAAATTAGATCAAATATCTATATAAACTAATGAATATAAATGATATTTACACTCTTAAGTTAAAATAAACCTAAATTTTCAAAGAATAAATCAATATTTGAACAAAATTTCTATCACTAATCTCATATATAGAATATTTACAAAACTCAAGCTACCTTTACAATTATTTACCATGAATATTCAAAGAATAGCAATCTTTAGCTAAATGAGCATAAAGAATGGTTTGAAACCACAAATATCAATGATATTTACACAATTAATCCAAGATATACTCAAATATGTAAAGGATTCACTAATCTTCGAAGAAAATTCACTAAAATTAGCAAAGACACTACAAATTCACAAAGATTTAGCTAAAGGCCCTCCTTTTAGCACCAGTGGAATGGGTTCATATTGATGCCTAAAAGTGTATCATAAGTGGTTCATAGTGTTTGAGAAACACTTCTCATTTCTAGATTCAAATAATCCATTGCATAAGTTTTAGGTTGTGATATTATTAATATCTTTGGTGGAATAGAGGCAAATCAAATGAACCATTTCACAAAATTTATAATGTAATGTGTTGGTTGTTGGGAGTAACCATGGCCTAATAGCTTAATTTGTGAAAATGAGAGTAATATAAACTAAGTGATGTGAATAATGAACAAATTCAAAGTCTAAAATCTAAGATAAAATGTATATTCACAATGGAAGTTAATCTAAAGTGAAATGATAAAAAAATAAGCAAAAGGAAGTGTAGGGTAGAGAAGAAATATGTTTCTAATCTTCATTCCAAACATTATGACAAAGTTAAAATTTATTCCAAACATGAAATTAAAATAAATTTATGACATGAAATAACTTAAGATCAAATAATATCACACATTAGGTAAACATCTAAGGATAGAAATAAAAAATGCAAATGAGAACCATATTCACTTGAAAGATTTACTCCTATAAATAAATTGCATAGGTACATCTAAAAGAAGAGTAAATAAATAAAATGAACCTAAGATATTTTAATAAATCTAGAATTATCATAAATTAACAACTCTACATTTAAAGGTGCAAATCAAAAATCCATAAAAACTATTTAAATCTAAAAATTATAATAGTTAGTTGAGAGAGTAGCCCTAATATTAATCACATAAACAAAATAAGATAATCCTTTCAAAATTATTTGCTTATATTAATTGTTCCAAATTTTCATAAATTTTTCTTTCTAAAAATATCCCTTTATTTTTATAATTTATAATACCTATTATATATAAGACTAAGGAGGTATTCTAGTCAATCATGTCAAATGATAATTGTACAAGTGTCCAAGATAGCTATCCTTCTAAAATGATCTAAAAATAGACATTTTATAAAAAGACTAACCTATAATCAATGTGATTTATAAATTTTCACTTGATTTTATAAAAGAATTTTCCTTTTCAAAAATATACTTGTTCCTATACAAGAAAATAATCCTAAGTTAACCCATTTGACTTTGGTGCTCTTTTGTGGTTGAAGTCTTTTACTTATTTTACATTATCTTTATTGCCTTGTCATTCTATCTATTAGTTATATTGAGGTTGATGATAGGTTCCTTGAAAAGTTCATCTTCTTCATCTGTTAGGCCTTTAAAGTTTATCATTCATGTCCAAGGCTTCCTTGATGCTCTAAGCATAAATAATCTTTTCTTCAACTAATAGGATCATGTCTAATATCCTAATGTTATCTACTCTTATTTTTCCTTGGCTTGGATTCTTTACTTCTTTTATGACTTTATTATCCTTGTTCTTGAATTCCTCATTAGTGATTAATATAATAGGATTGAGTGTAGTTGTGTTTATGATTAAACTCCACAATTTATGCGTTATTCTAATCTCTAACTATTTTTCAATCGTAGAAAGTTCTTCTAGGCTCTTGGTCTATTTACTCAAACCCTTCATCTTCTCTATCAATATTATCAAATTATTATTTAAATGCATGAAGTTAACTTTCCTAAACCTAATAATTTAGTGTCATATCAAAATATTTATCTGGTTTTCACTTTGTTGCATTAGTCCTACCATTGAATCACTTAGTTCATGGCCACACTACTCTACTAGCTCAACACATCCCTTTTAAACCTTATTGATTTAAAGTAATTGAACATATCATATAATTTGGATTCAAACATATTGATCATTTCCATAGGAATAGATAAAATATACTTCTCTATCAATTTCTTCCTCTATTATTCAAATCCATTGATAACTAATTATAACTAATTTGATTATGCTTGAGCTAATTCAATAACATCCTCCTCAGAAATATGATCTTCTCCTAGTTTTTATCTTTGTTTTTTAGTCAAACTAGTCAATGGTTACAATTTTTGATATATCATTTCTTCACCTCCTTAGATTACTTTCCTCTCTATCACTCTTTGCAAACTAGCAGTCCTTGGATCATACTTGACTCTAACTATAGACTAGGTCACTTGTGGGATGGGGGCCTCCATTTATGATTGAGAAAATAAATCACTTGGAATAAATAGTCTCTTCACTTCCTCTTCCTATATTGTAATGATCCATGATTTAATATCTTGATGCATAAGAATTTTAATGGCTTTCATCACAGCCAAAGGATGATGCATATTAGGCATTTTATGCAATATAGGCTCATACAAGAACCATTTTAGAATGGGTGGACCATAAAAAATGTTTTCTTCACTAAATAGATTGACTTCACTTAGGGGATTAGTGAAAATCACTTTGGGTCTTTTTTTTTTGGGAGTAATGCTTAGCTCAACCTTCCTCTTAGGGGTATAAAAAATAACTAAGTCCGATACCTTCTCTTCTCAACCCTTGTCTCTTGTTCCTCATCTAACTCTAGGTATGTTATAGATAACATCTTCAATACATCCTCAACTAGCTCTTGAGCATCTATGGCTATCATATGAACTTCTAATTGATTTAATTCATGTTCTATTTATTTGGAAGGTTCTAAAGTTGAAGAAGTAAAATCAATATCATGTGGAATTTTCTATTCAGGTTTGTGCTCCACTTAGACTTCTTATTTTACATTAAATAATGGAGGTTTAGAAGATTCACTACCAAACAAATGATATTTCTAGGTCCTAATTGCAATCTATCATCCATTTTTTTATTTCTTCTAATCTTGACTCAGGCCTCATGTTATGTTCCTTTAATCTCCTATTCACTTAAAAGTAGGATGACACCTTGGTGTAAATAAGGTCAAAGGTACAAATCTCATGCTTATATGCTACATTCAAAATTCATTTGCGTGTTCAATTCTCCTTAACTTTCCCATAAGGGTCCCACTATCTAACTCCATTAATCTATAAGTTGAAATATGATTTATGCTTGGATGCTACCTTAATGTGATCCCATTTTCTAAATGTTGTATTTTCAATTGTCATAGGTAGGTTGTGAAGGAGTCTTTTTCTATTATTTTTTCATAGACCATCAATACCATGAAATAATTGGTATGCAACTTCTTGATTAGTTAACTTGTCAAGAACATGGATATGTAGCTTCAAAGGGTAATTTTATGTCCCCTCAATTCCTATGGTTATACAATCTACATATAACCATATATTTCACATAGTTTTTATGTATTTCCTGATCAATGGTTTAATTCTTGTCATTGGGATGCAAATTATACCCTTAGTCAGGGTAAGGTAGACATAGTCAAATATAAATTAAATATGATCCTTATATTTATAAATGTGTAATTTGGAGTAATATTAAAAAACTATCTATGTCTCATTTGGTGACCATTCCATTTGATTTTTATTTTTTTCATTACACATAAAGCATCTAGGAAGTAAGATAACATGAAAAATTGAGTTTTATTTTTATGGCAAATTACATACACTTGTCTACTCAAAGAATTTCTAATTATCTCACTTGTTAGGGGGATTACTATTTTTTTTTAAATGATGTAAATTATGGGCACCCATACTAGATTTACATAAGTTGTGGTTGCATCCCTACATAAGTTATTCAACATTGTCATTATCATCCTAATTTTAGGTCTAAATTGGTTGATAGGAATATTTTTGATAAGGTCTAAAAATATATGGTTTCCAAAATCTATCCACATGGAAAGGTTGTCTATAAAATTGTTTTCCTTAGACAAAGATTTGATAGATGCTACATCAATTTGGGGTTTTGGAAATTTGTAATATGACTAAAATGTAATAGCAAAAATATAAGAAAATTTTATTCGATTGTGTTCATTAATTAACATGCCTTTATCTATCTTAGGATCTTTAAAAAATGGAAGCAAGAATTTCAATGCATTGGAGTGCCTTACGCTTTGTTACTGCATAGTTTAGACTAGTCATATGAATTGTAACAATGTCATCCTATAACCTCTTTGTTAAGAGATTATTCTTATCTTCCTTGGTATTGGTTGGTTGATTCTTGACCATCCGAAATAATTTCAACCAATTATTGAATCCTATGTTTAAAGTAGAGGTAATGAACTTCGTATCCTTAAAAGTACATCCCTTAGCATTTTTTATCAAATATAGTTCTACTTCTTCCTTTGAAAGGTGTTTATGGGTCACCATTGATTGAGTTATGAAATTACAAACAATAATATAGATCTTATAGGTTCAATTATAATGAATTATAAGGAAAATTAGTGCAATCCATATGTTTAGGTATTTTATAGAGGTTTATGCAGAGTTTTAATGGTGTTAATGAAGTTCAAATTCTGATCTTTGTGCCTTATATTTTGTTTGGATCATGTATTTATACCTTTCATGTATATGATTCCATAATATCTTTTAATCTAACTTATCTCTTTGATGTGGTATTTCCATTTCAAAATGTTAATTAATTTCTAAAATGTGACCATTTATCATTTTATGATACATTTCACCATATTGTATAATCTTGAGGCTTGATTAAATTCATACCATTGATCTTTTATGGGGACCATTAGCCTTGGTTTCATCATGTGATGATGATTTCTTATTTGAGTTACTAAGAGTGTTCTATGTGGTGGCTCCATGGTTTCTCTATGGTCATTTCCAACATGATTTAGCATTTAACTCTTGTGTGCCATGTGGTGGCTTCTCATTCCATCTAGGCCCTTTAAAAATTTTGCTTCATCGCTTACCATAGATCTTGATCTGAGAGTTTGAATTCCATTGGTTGATTTACATTCCATTCATCACAAATTTGATATGCATCACTACCACATTCATTCTATGTTCTGTGAAAATTCACCTTTATCTCACACCATTGGGTCTTCTTTGCATGTATTAATGTGATACATCAATATCAATCTACTTAATCATATTAAGCTAAACATGGACCTTTGATTTTGGGCTAAGTCACTCAGATCATGACACTTATCACTCTTGAATTTCTCCATAGAACCATTATTAACTTTACCGTACACTATTGGATCTTCATTGTATGCTTTGATGTGTTGATATTTATCTACTTGATTATGTTTCATCCATTATGGTTATGACACTTCTCACTACCACTTTATATCTCTAAGCTTTCATAATTTGACTTGGGAGAAGACTTGTGTACCATCGATCTCCTTATTAAGATCCAAGATTCTTCCACTTGTCATCCTCACATTGATTCATTCTTATGGAAAATTAAACTAAACTAAAATAGGGCTTAGATAATATAAATACACTTAGGATAAATTTTTAGCCTAATGTTTTAGTTGTATTATTGAACATTATAAAAACCTTAGGATAGGACTTTAGGCTAAGTTTAAAACATAATAAATTTCTCCTATATTTAATTAGTTTATGTGAATAATAAAATAAACTTAGTGGGGTCTTATGATATAAAGGATCTAACATAAAAAAATTATAATAAGGTTTTTTTCATGTTGAAAAACATGACTAAAACCTTAGGATAAAAAATTAAACTAAGTCTAAGGCATAAAAAAATGTACCTGTGCAAATTTTACTCATGAAATTTTAAATCTAATTTAAAATACCCAAGCTAAAATATATTAGACTAGGGTTTTTACATGATTTAAAAATAGATTCAATTAGACAATAATATACCAAGGGTTAGTTGAAATAAATGGTCAAATTAACATTAACATATAAAACCCTAAACAATGCTCATTTAATTGAGACTCAAGTAGACCTACAACCTATACACACACAAGTAAAATATTAGGAACATTAAATTAATTTAAATTAATATAATATGATAATGAGATCTGAAATAAACATGATATTAATTACGGAATTTTGATCAATTTGAATGTCAATTCTTAACATAATTTTAAAAATTGAAAAAGGGTCCTCAATTTTCAAAAATGGGGGTATGTTATCCTCAACAAGCCTAAAAAAATGTTTTTATAGGGAGTGTTTTTTCAAATTAGATGTCTTATTAGATCTTTATATATTTTACAACTGATATGCCACCATATAATAAGTCCAATGATGTTTCTTTCTTTGGTTCCTAATTGACATGTGTAGGAAATGGGATGTTAGGATATTGAATGGGAAAAGGAAGGCTCATTATTATGGAAGGAAAACATGTTGAAAAATCCTCATAGAAGCCACCAAGATAACTTGGATCGATGCCAAATAAATATTTCTTAGTAACCATAAAATGGTCAGTAATATTTTCAAACAAATCTATTAGTGTGGTTGGTGTTGAGACCAAGGAAAATGTTGATGTTGATGTTAAACTTGATATTAATGCCAAAATGGATTATATATTAGATGTGTCTAATAAATTTGATCTTGATTTTGAGGTGTCCATAAGGAGGACCTATTGAATTACATTATCAACAAGGAGGTGTCCATAAGGAGGACCTATTGAATTACATTATCAACAAGTAACTTTATCACTAGGCATTTGGAAACGATGGATTTAGGGTGAAGAGTTTTTCGGAAATGGGGAATATAAAGTAATGAATGAAATATATGTTGTTGGATAATTATGGGTTGTTGATCTATGTTTATAAGTTAATGAGTCTGATTATTATTAGGAAAATAATCTTGGTATATCTCTATTTGTTTAATTTTAGACATAGACACATTTGATTCTTTAGTAGACAAGGTTTCTTAGAGGAATTTATATAAGATGTCTTTATACACAAGTGATGTTTTGAGAATCTGTAGGATGGAAATGTTAGTGGGGATCTTATCAAGAGGGTAAATAATGTTTTACTTACATTTAAATTTAGATGATAATGCACTCAGAATGGTGATTTTTCATGCCTTGTAGTAACAATGCAATCTTGGGATTGTAAAGTAATGATGTCAACATGATTACAAACATAAAAAATACAATTTATTATGGAGTCCAAAGGGTGGCTTACTTAGTTAACATTACATTTTTTGGGTTGATCTTGTTTTTTATTACCTTTTCCTTGCTCATGTTTGGGGAATGGATCTTAATAGATACACAACTTTTTATTTTCAATTAGTTGTGTTTTGAATTGATTGTTTCTAGGTTGCATTTGGAATTGGTGTTGTCTAAGTGTTTTTTGGATTTTTTTTGATGTTGGTCACACCATCACCAAAAAAATTCGTATTCTTGGAAAAAAAATTGTTTTTTAAAGTTGTTTCAAGGTATTATTATTAGGTTTACATATCTTGATAATACCTTTATTGATCAAAGTGAATTTAATAGAGACCCCCTTTTTAATAATTTAATCTAATGACCCTAGAAAAAGGAGTAAAAAGTGATGTCCCAAGTTTGAGTTAAGATTGTTTAAAAATATATTGACAAGTTCAATTTTGGGAAAGGACCATGAAAAATGGCTTGATAGTGACTACCATATTTGTAAAAAGGAGGCAAAAGTTTCACCATTATGTTGTTTAATGTTGATAATGTCTATTGTGGTCAAGTACTTTTCTATATTATATGAAAAGTAAAAAAAAAATCTCAAAAAGGTCCTCAAAAGTAAAGATTGATCCTTTGTAAAGGCATGAAAACCTTTTAAGGGCATGACCCCTAAGACTTTGTTGAAATAATCACAAAATTTACTCATTTATATAAGAAAAATTTTCAAATGTGTGATAGAAGAAATTAAGGTGCTCCCTAGGATCACCTTTACTTTTGTATTTTTAATATTTTGGAAGTTCAAAACACTGAGGGAAATGTGTTGTCATCAAACTTAAATCATATAGGTAAGAACAAATTTATTTTAAATTATACTATTTTTTCCATGAAAATTTCCCATCCTCCAATCCTTGAACTTTATCTTTTATCATTTAAAAATCTTGGATAAATTGTAGTGGTAATTGATTCATTTATATTGAACAAGTTAATAGGTTTTGGCCTATGAATGGGTTTGGGTTGGTGTAGGTCTATGAAAATTGGTGAAGTGGTGTATTATTATTGAATATTTATTACACACAAGGAATCTTAAGTAATGAACTAAATGTATGTTGTTGGACAATTATGGGTTGTCGATCCACGTTTGTAAGTGAATGAGTCTGATTATGATTTGGAAAATACTCTTGGTATATCTCCATTTATTTAATTTCAAACTTAGACACATTTGATTATTTAGTAAACAAATGTTTCTTGGAGGATTTGGTATATGATGTATTTATACATAGGTGAAGTTTTGAGAATCTCTAGGATGGAAATGTTAGTGGGAGTCTTCTCAAGAGGGTCAATAATGTTGTAATTCTATTTAACATTGGATGATGATGCCCTAAGAATGGTAATTTTTGCATGCATTGTGGTAATAATATAATATTGGGATTGTATATTAATGACATCAACATGATTACATTAATAATAAATAAAATTGACTATGAAGTCCAAAGGTTGAATGAATTGGTTAACATTACATACTCTGGGTTGTTATTCTTTTTTATTACCTTTTCCTTGCTCATGTTTAGTGGATGGATATTAATATATCTCCAATTTTTTATTGTTCATTGGTTTTGTTTATAATTGGGTGTTGTTGGGTTACATTTGTAATTGGTGTCTTCTAAGTGGGTTTTGGATTTGTTTGATGTTGGCCACAACATCAGTACAAACATTATTTTTCTTGATAAAAAACATTGGTTTTTCAAGTTGTTTTGAAGAATTATTGTTGGGTTTAAATATATTGACAATACCTTTATTGATCAAAGTACATTTAATATGGACCCCATTTTCAATAATTTCATCAAAAAAACCTAGAAAAATGAGTAAAAAGTGATGCCCCAAGTTAAATTAAGATTTTTCAAAAATATATCGACAAGTTTAGTTTTGAGAAAGGACCATGAAAAATGGCTTTCCAATGTCCACGATATTTGTAAGAAGGACAAAAAAATTTCACCTTTATGTTGTTTAGTGTTGATAAGGTCGATTATGGTCAAATATTTTTTGATATTATATGAAAAGTGATAAATAAATTTCTCAAAAAGGTCCTCAAAAGTGAATATTATCCTTTAGGAAGGCATTACAACCATTCAAGGCTTAACCTCTAAGAGTTTGTGAAAAGAATCAGAACATGTACTCATTACTATAATCAGTATTTGCACATGTGTGATATAAGTCCTTAAAGTGCTCACTAGAGTCACACTTACTTTTTTATTATTCAAATTTTAGAAGTTAAAAATACTTAGGGAAATGTGTTGTCATTTTATATAAATCATATGGGTCAGAGCCAATTTCTTTGAACTTATACAATTTTTTATAGGAAAAGGTTTCATTATCCAAGCCTTGAAATTTTTATTTCATATTTTTAAACTCTTGGATAAATTGTAGTAGTAATTGATTCATGTGGCTTGAAGAAGTTAATAGATTTTGGCCTATGAATGGGTTTGGGTTGTCATAGTTTTGTCAAAATTAACGAAGTGGTGGATTGTTATTGAACTAATTATGAGGTGAGTTGGGAAAGTTAGAATATTATAGATGTAAAAAATGGTCTAGATTAGTTGGATTCGTGGAAATGTTAAAGTGTGTTGGGATTGAATTGGTGTTAAAATTTATTGGGTTAGGATTTGTGTTGTAGTTAAAATATTTATGGTTTGTGTGAGCATTAATGTTGGGATTTATTTGATGTTTGTTTTGTTTGGATTGGATTAGGTTGGTTGCATTAATGTTGTTAATAAATTTGGGGCTAGTTGGGTTAGGGTTGGTGTTAAAGTTGAGGTTGTTTGAGTTAGGGTTATTGTTAAATTTGAGGTTGGTTGGGTGAGCTTGGTTTAGGTTTTGATTTGGATGTGAATTGATATGTGATTAGAATGGGTGTTAATTCTAAATGGTTGGTTGGGATGTGGATTATTGTTGAATGGATTGGTTTCAAGTCATTATTTGGATTGGATTAGATTCTAAAAGAGAATGGAAAAAATGAATTCATAAACTTCCTAAATATCTATTTGGATTTGGATTGGTGGGCATACTTGAAGCAATACCCAATCTTGAACTTGATAAATGGTAGTTGATTTATGAGATAGAATAATTATTCAATTTTATATTATGATTTGGATTGATGGTGTTATTTATTTGTGAGTTGTAAAGACTCAAATTTGGATTGATTTGTGAGCTATAATAATTATTCAAGCTTAGAATAGTATTTGTATTGACAATGTTATTGATTAGTGAGCTATAAAGACTTGAATTTGGATTGATTTGTGAGATAGAATAATTATTCAAGATCACAATATGATTTGGACTAATGATTTGTTTTATTGGTGCGCTGCAAAGACTCAAATTTGGATTGATTGGTGAGCTATAATAAATATTCAAACTTGGATTGGATTAATTTTAGATAGGTAAACTTGAATAAGTGTTCAAATTTAGACTTGAATGATTGGTGGGAGAGGTTTAATGCACATTAATACTTATATTTGGATTTAGTGTATGGTTGATTTTATGTTGATTTAAATATGAATTTGAATCAAAATTGTTTGGATTAGACCCTAGGTTAAGACTAAGGTTGTTTGGATTTGGATTTGTGACTAGATTAATAAGGGATTTCTTCATAAATAAATTTGTAAAGCGATAGGTGATATTTATTAAAAGAAACGCTTTGAATAAAAAAATGGATAAAAAATAAAAAAGAAAAAAAAAAGACTTAACACTAGACTATAAAAAAAATACCAAAGTGTCTACAAACTTGATTGACAACTAAATGCTTTTGAATTTGAGTGTAAAGTTATTGGTAGATTTATAATGACTTAAAAGAAGTTTGTTTTCACAAAAGGATGTTACATCATGTGGTAAACACAAGGAAATGGAAAACAAAGTCCTAATTTAAAAAATAAATCAATTACACAGAAAAGGTTAAAAACTATGATAAGGTTTGTGAACAACCTTTTGGCCTTTCGATGTCACTTATGCATCTATGCTCTCAGTTGTGGCATAATATTTAAAGAAAATAACCATGAAGGATATTTCCATTCACATTTCCTCATGATTCTATTTTTGAGGGTGTGTGGAAGGCAACTATTAAGGTATGTTTACATTATTAATTTATAATAATGTAATTATTGTTTGATAAACCATAATAAGTTAATAGATATTTATGTGATATATTATTGTTATGCATATTAAAAATAATATATTGTGTTATATTTATTAGTGTTTGGTAGTTAAATGAATATATTGTGATAATAGTATATTATATATATAGTGGGTTTGTTAGTTTGAGTTGTTATAGGGAGATTAGGAGATTGTGGTGGAGATATGCTATCCCCAATTATAGGAAATAGTTTTCCTGTTTATTTGTAATAGTTTCATATGAAATAATAGATACATTGTGAGAAATATTATTTTGTATATTCATTATGCGAGTGTATTTCTTGATTATTTTATGTTTGGATTATAAAATTAGTTCAAATGAAAAAATAAAATTAGTATCTAGTATCAATGTACGTATGATTATATGAGTGAAAATCTAGATTAAAGTCGTATAATGTTTTTTTGTTGTCCTTTTAGATGGAGAAAATATTTTGAGTGATAATTTTATAGGAGCATTTGTGTTTTATATATATAAATTAGTTGTTTAAGTGTTTCTATTATTTTTATTCTCTATCGAAAAGTTCTCTGGACCTACAATGATCGTTCTTGATCTATAATAGTCGATGTGTTTAGAATTGCAATTCAGTCAATGTGTATACATGATAGTTTAAATATTTGTGTACTTGCATTTATAGACATATTGATGATTACATGGACATGAATAAAAAATATTTGAACACATTGAGTTGAAATTGTAAAGTTTATTTTTAAATTTTTCATCATTATTTAAGGTATCTATCTCTATCAAGCTGATAATTGCATACATATTTGCAGTCTAGATCTACTATAGCTTCAATCAACTACACATTTTCTTTTCCATTCAAAATTTTAGTGTCATATGTAAAATCAAACTTATATTCAAACAAAAACATCATTATTTATCTAAGTGTGAATATTTGGAATTAATCTTATGTATTATAGTCTTTCTTATGTATGATTTAATTTTAAATTTCAAGACTAGATTTCAAAAGTGACACATGGTATGTTGAAATGCCTAGTTGACACTTGGCAAGTGCATGAATGTTAACTAAGATGCCAAATTCATCTCAAATTCTCCTATGGATTATATTTTTCTCTATCTATATAACTCATCATATGATATATTCTACATTAACATGCTCAATCAATGTCATCTAAGATCCTCTATTCATAATAGACAACTTTTATAGTTTAGCTTATTCATAGTCTCAACCATTTTTGATTCATCCACTTATCATTTACTTTCCACATATGGAGTCAAATCTTTCATGTATTTTATCAACTCTACCATCCACAACCAAACACAATTGTTATAAGGATTATGTGTTCCAATATAATCCTTCTACAAATCCATACAGTCTTATATTTCCATGTATTTCAACATTCATTTACCATCTCACTCCATGGTTTCCATGGCATCTCCAATAGATCATTTAAAATTTTGTTTGATCTATCTTGGCCTTGAAAACATTCAAAAAGTAAATGGTAGATAGTCATAAGGATTTTAAAATAATTTAGTGATTTGTTTGGTTTATTATCTTTAATTGTCATTTAGGTGTAATATTAAATGCATTAAGTTTATATAATCATGTCACTATTATATCATTTAGTCTTTAGTTATTAGTTTTATCACAGGTGTATCATATTTTGATATATATAATTTGTATAATTAATATGATCAAATAATTTAGGAGATTTTATCAATGTCCATCAAAATTTATTTGAGTCTAAAATTCAAGAGTGCCAAAGATTAAATTTTAAGATATGTCATTTTTTCTCAAAGATTCTAGCATCAATGTTTTTTGGGTCCATAGTCAGATTATTGTCAAAATCTAAAACACAATTTTATATCAAATGAGTCAAGTAAATAAATTCAAATTTCCTATATGTCATTAAATAAATTCAAAATTGTAAAAATAAAAAAATAACTCAAAGACACATTTTTGCTTGTACATGATGTCTAAATTATGGGGAGGGGATTTATCCTCTACAAATTCATGCATCTAAGCTTCATGACTTCTTCAACTGAGTAAACACTAGACCTATTAGAGGGTGGAGGAAACTAGAGGATGGAGGAAATAGAGGTTGTAGGTTTTATAGCCTCTCATTAGCCACTAGAGACATGACGACTTTATAATTTAATGAAAATTTTATTTTTACTTGTGTTTGATTTTAGTTATGTGAATAAGAACATATGTTGTATACATGTACCCATTTTCCATAAGTCAACTAGATATTCCTATGTGACTTATCTCAAAATGTGATATTGATAAGAGATAGTGACTGTACTATACATCATGATGTGGTTTATGTTAGGCCACTTGTAAAACCATTATTTTGTGGTTTGTGGTAATCCACATTTAAAACCATTATTTTTTGATTTGTGATAAGCCACTTGTAAAACCATTACTTGTGGTTGTTGGTTATCCACAAGAAAACCATCTCATTTTGCTTGATGGTCATCTATTTGTAAAACCATCAGTAAGGTTTGTGACTATCTTCTGAAAATCATTAAATTATGAGTACATGTGTAGATATGGGAGAGATTTTTTCTCCATGTTCATATTAAAGGGATGCATACTATGGATTAATAATTCTCATAAGAGTGTGAATGTTAAGGTATGTTCACATTATTAATTTTTAATAACATAATTATTGTTAAATAAACAATAATATATTAATGGATATTTGTATGATATATTACTATGCATAATAACAATAATATATGGGGTTGGTTATATTCATGTTTGATAGTTACAAAAATATATTCTAATAACTATATATTTCATATAAAGTTGGTTTGTTATTTTGAGTTATAATAGGGGGATTCAAATATTGTGGTTGAGATATGATCTCTCTAATTATAGGAAATAGTTTTCTTATATATTTATAATAATTTCATATGAAACAATATAGAGACTATGAGTAATATTATTTTTTATATTCATTATGTGAGTATTTTTTTTATAAACATTTTATGTTTATATTATAAACTTAGTTTAAATACAAAACTATAATCAATATTAACTTCTTAGTGTTAATCGCTAACCAATGTGCCAAAGTCAAATGGCAAAAGATGTTTTCCTAAACTTAAATTTTAAACAAGATTATATAAGGGGAGTCCTTTGAGATACCTTGTGGTACATTGATTCCAAAAACCATGGAATAAATAGATAAAGATAATTCACACTATTAAGTCTTATCTCAAAGTGTCCAACATAGTCATAAGGTTTTTAGTATGTTGATAATTGGCAATAATGTATTTTGAGGAAACTATTGAAACACTTGGTATTAGATCATAAAATTATCTCATATCATAGTGTGATTAAAACACACAACCAGTTAGTTAATTAAAATATTTGGATCTCAACTTATATACCCTACTCATATACAATTTATACTAATATGTGGTGGTGAAATCCATAGTCAATAGAGCCCTAAAAAAAATAATAAAAAGTAAGTGTTTGTTTCTAATTTCCAAGTATCATCACTAATATGACACTAAAGAAAGAGCATATTCAAACACCACTTGTGTAACAAAAAAAATTATGGAATTTTTTTAATTTTTAGTTATTAGTAATAATGTGATTCTAAGGGAAGATCATACACAATTCCATAATTATAAATAGAATGCTTAAAAATAAATAATTAACCCCAAACCAAATGTGATGTAATTAATAAAAAATTGAAAATTGAATTCAAAGTGTTAGGATAAAAATAAAATAAATTGGATTTTGTTTATCCTTTTTATGGATTTTGTTTGACATGTATTCTATAAACAATTTGTTAGATATTTTGTTTTTTCTTATAAGCAATAAAACCTACAATAAAGTAATTAAAAAACAAAAAAAAAATAGACAAAATAACAAAAATAAATTGAAAACTATTTTAAAATGAGACTATAACAAATATGAGATGAAAAAAACGAGGGAAGGTCCCATCGGGCATGCCAAAATGTATTAAGAAAAATTATCAATATAAAAAAGATAAGAAATCAAATAATAATAAAATATAAATATAAAATAACTCAACCTATGATAGAGATACAAATTAAAGAAAAAAAACAAAACTATAACATAGAAAAAAATAAGCTTCCTCCATTGTGATGTGAATCTAATTTGCTCTCTTTAAATTATGGTTGCTCACTCTTCCAATACAAGGTAAAATGAGTAGTATTGTGGTATGTAATCTCTTATAATATCATCATCATAAACCTATAATGAAGAAGTTTAGCTAAATTAGAGGAAGAAATTCTAATTTATAGAATTTTAAAATAGATGTGAACCATCCATATTGAGATGTAGATTAAGGGCTGAGAATAAAAAGTAATTTTTAATTCATAATGGGAATTTTGAATTAGAAATTATAGTGGAGAACATGCATGACTCAAAATGAATAATAAATTCATTTGGGAGGAAGATATGATATAAAATTATAAAGTGGATGTGAGATGGATTATTAAATTATAGAAAATTAGATCATGGAAGATAATGGAAATAAAGGTGGATTATTAAATGAGATCATGGAAGATAATGGGAATAAAAGTTGATTATTAAGTCAGATTATGGAAGACAATATGCATAAAGGCGGATCATTAAATTATAATAGAGGATAATATGATTATTAAATTGAAATGGTGGATAATGGGATTATTAAATTAGATCATGGAAGATAATGGGAATAAACGTAGATTATTAAGTTGGAATGGTGGGGGACAACTAGAGCTTTAAGGAATGTGAGTATAATTTTGATTTTTAAGATTTCTAAATTACTAATTTCCAAAATCCAAGAAAATTTTAATTAGAAAAAAATCAGCCAATTAACTGTAGATTAATTACAAAAATTGATAATATATGACACCAAATAGATATTGATGAAGATGGCACAATATTACATCATTCACACATATTGCAAAGGGAATAGGGTGGAAGACTTACTAGTTAATATTGAAGTAAGTCTCCATCTTTTATCTACCTTGCACATTAGATGACACATCCTTGAAAATGTCATATTAGATATTCCAAATGAAATCACTTTTAGATAGGATGATGAGATGGTGATCACACATGTAGATTTTATTTATTAAGAAAAATATTTCAAAATTTATTACCCACCATCATTACACTATGTGGATAATTAATTACAAATAGTGGGAGAAATCATGTACTTTAATTTTATTTCAAGCTATTCACTTTAAGTCTTACCAAGGTTTGGTAAATTCCATCATTGAATCTTAGGTTATTTTTAAGATTTATGGAGATAGGAACCATATAAAATTGACTTCCTTTTTAGAGGTCAGAATCATGAAGAAGGTTTTGAGGAAGCTAAGTAGAG
>JARHVA010008800.1:402500-416375 GCA_037957365.1 Torreya grandis
ATGGATCCCATGCAATCAATTTGGTTTATGTATCTATAAGCCCACACTATAATTTCTTTAATCTACTCATAGTATACTTATCTCTCCTTGATATGTCACATGATCAATGACTAACTATAGAAAGCCTATATTTTTCCTTATCTTTGACTAACTAGGAGTCAAACATGTCAATGATATCCTTATTAAATTTTGAAATCACTAATCCATCAACCTGATAAACTATCAATACATACTTCATACCCACATCAGGTGTGTTAGAGTCTTTAAAGAGATCATCCTAGCTATGGGCCTCACGGTGATAGTCAAAATCATGAATAAATACTAAAATTTTGGTCATGGGAAGACTGGTGATCTGATACACATCCAAAAAGGTGATCATCCACTCTCTTAGGGCTTGGGGGAATATGAAAGTATTAAATTCAAGGTCCTAGAAATTCAAAAAGTCACACAATATCTGGTTGGAGGTGGGGGTGATCCCTACCCATGTTATCCAAAGTATCCTTTCTTGAATATTAGGTCCAAAGAATTGAATTTCATCAATGAAAACACTGAAGATATCCACTCTTACTCCTGAGATCTACTCCATCAAATCTAAGCCCCCTAGAAAATAAGAAAACCCTAAGTTAACAAAAAAATTAACTCTTCTTTCTAAATAATTTAATTTTCACACAAATTTATAATGTACAATACTACCATAATTTACAAGTGGTAGAAATTATGTAACCAACTTAAGAATTTATGTAACCACCCTATGGTAATGGTGGTGTAAATAGATTATGGTGGTTACACTACCTCCATGATAGGAATGTAACTTCAACCCTAAAAGGGATGAAATTTTTATAATGCGAGTGGAATTTATTTCTATGACTTACATACCTTTATAAATCCCTAAAAACCCTAAAAAATCCACTCAATATTATAAAAATTCTTTTAAATTCCTAATTTATTCCCCTTAGCAATCTTTACTAAGATAATTTTTTTAAAATTCATTAGATTTTAACTGATTATTGATCAACATTATAAATTTAGGGAAACAATAATGAGTTGTAAAATTTGACATGATCATGCCCAATTAATCCTCTCTGGTACATTGTCCATCCTCTCATCACCCTCATCCCATTGACTGATTTTATACTCAAAATAGTCACTTGTAATCCATATCTAAAAATTATCTCAAGGGAAATGGCACAAATGAATTATTTTTTGTAAGTTTTTAAATATATCAAGCCCAAAAACATCCATTTTAGTTTAAAACATTTCTATTTTTGGCATGTTATTTTGTTTAATGTTTATCCACATGTTTATATGTTATATTTATCTTAGATTTTACAACTAACATTTTAGTGATCTTCTATTTCTTTGTGGCAATATTTATAGTTTTGTAAGAACATGATGACTTGACACCAGGTTTGATCCCATGATAGAATGAACTCCCCCACATGTATGGTATGTATTATTTCCATGTTTTAATTACATAGTCCATTTTTTTAATTTTCATTAAAATTTCACTTAAGTCTCATATTTTGTCTACAAGTTACTTAGAGTCTTGATTGGCTTCTCTCTACCATTTGAATAAGTAAGGTAAGTATTCATAACCTATTGTCTTATTTTTTCATGCCTTTCTTAAGGCTAAACCTTGAAAACTCATGAATAAGTTCCCTCTTAAGGAGGAAATATGTATACAATCAAAATTTAGAGTATTCAACACTTTTGATACAAATCTGATGATGATGTAGTGATCTCTTGTTTTATGCACCATAGGGAACTCTTTAGATCTTTCCCCATACCTTCCTACTCTTCCCTCAACCCCCTTTTGTACCCTTTGTTTAAGATTTCATATCTTCTTTTACCTTGTTCAAAAACTTACCATGTGTGATAAAAGTTCCACTCTAGTTGACATAACTATCTCCCTCAGTTACAAAAGTTATCCCTTTGGTACACAAATACCATGGTGGTTTTGTATCTTAGGTCATAATTATTAGATTACATTTACTATAGTTATTATTATGATAGATTAGTATCCACATTAAAAAAAAGATAAAAATTGATAGGGAAAGAGATGTGTTTTTTTTCATTGTCTTTGCTATCAAAGAAGATAGTTAGCTTTGATTTGTAATTGCATTTTAATAGACTAATGTTCTTATAATTATAGATACCTTTTATAAATAATTCTAGGAAATAATATAGTAAATCTTTAAGTTATTTCTAGACAAGATAAATTTTTATTTCGAAGATCTAAGCAATTTTTTTGCATTTTGAATGGTCAATTGGGAAATGATAGAAATTTATACATTATAGGTACATAGAAAAGGGTAAATATTATTCATTTTATTTTATTTGGTGAGTTTAATGGTTTTTCATTCTCTTATTTAAAATAAAAAATCAGGACTTGCATTTCTTGTTTCCATCTCATAAATCCATTTCAAACTTGCACATAGAAAATTAGAGAAGTTGAAAAGCTAGCCATGTTTTATAAATAAAGTGTTGTGTTATTTATATTTTAGATCATATTTATTGTTACATTGTTTTCACATATAGGTTAAATTTACATACTTATTCCACTTTACTAAAAACAGCCATAAACAAACAAAAAATTTGTCATCTAGTTTGTAGATAAATAAAGCTAGGAAAATTCTACATTTGCACAATAACATATCTTCCTTATGATTTTCTTTATATGATTTATAAAATTTGGAGAAAGATAAAAAAATATTTTCATTTCATTTAATTTAATCTTATTATTCCTTTAGTTTAAGAATTTCATTTTCAAAAAATAAAACATTTATTTTATAGAACCATGAAAATCCAAACAAATAATAAAAATTAAACCAAAAAAACAATGTCAAAAGGCCTTGAAAATACATGATAGAAATAGATCATAACAAAATTCTTGACAACATGTAAAATCAACCACATCCCATATAAGGCTTGTCTATTTATACAACCATATTATATAAATCCATGTCCATTTGTACAAGCACACATTATAAAGCCTTAGTTAAAATTTTTAGAAAGCACACATTATGAATATTTGTTTCAACATTATATCAAGAACATTTCCTAGACAAGATCATACACTTTTCCTTGGATTTTTCCTAACCTCTTTTCTATGAACCTTCCTAAGACATGAGGTCTTATTCGACATGGTCTATTAGTTAGAACTAGAGCATGTAGTCCCACCATTATCACACAATATGATATTTGTAATAAGTTAAGATGTAAAATATTACACTCCAATACCATTATTCATCTCATCATAGAATACTTAGCTTCTTTACAATAACAAAAAAGTAATTGTAGCCACCTATCATTTTCCTCCTATAAAACATAGGACATCAGACAACACCATCCAATCCTAGCCTCTCATCCACATCTCCTTCTTCTCCTCATGTCTAACCTTGACATATATCATTCACACTCAATGGATGGCATTGATCAGGTAGAATTAACCCAAGAGAGCAAAAAAATTTCCATCAGTCATGCAACCTAATCTCCCTCATTTCCATAGTCCTAGTATTGACTAGGAGCTTTGTCTTTTTGTGATATTTGAGACTAAAGGACCTTTGAGATCTATTTAATCATATATTTATGATGTAAATGTGAATAAATATTCTATTTAAGTCTTTTTGTTACATTATGATAACCCATTACCACCACCTATCCCAAATCCCATTTTATGGAATAACCATGTAAACCCCTAGCCCACCCATTATGTTAGCTGCCTCATCTAAATATTAAGAAGTCAAGTGCATAATTTATAATGTGTTATTTTTGTGAATATAAGAAGCTAATTCTATCAAATCTATTATTTAGTACTATGGGTAATTTAGGGGGAATTGTGTAATTTTTTCCAAAAGATTAGTTTTTTTCATTCACAATTTGGATTCTCTTTAGAAGAGTATATCCAATATCCCAACGATTCAAATTTAGAACCTATAGTCATATTATTTATGGATTCATATATTTATAGGAAATATGTCCTTAGAATATTAGAATACCCTATTAGATATAATTTAGAAGAAACTTGCAGGTTACAAAGGCAGTCTTCCTTCCTAGGCAGGTGAACTTTAGTTGGTGAATATTTATCTCAACATTATCTTAGTTTACATGATGTATATTTTTAGTGTCCCCTCTACAGTATCTATCATGTCTGGCATAATAAATAAAATAGAAAAGTGATTCATGTGAGGAATTGGTTTTCCCTTGTGGATTTAAAAATATTTTTCATAAGGATGACAAGTATTTACATAGTAATGTTTCAAAATATGGGTTATAAGTGGTGATGGATAAGAGCCTTTGTACCAACACTATTAGATCCAAGTATCAAGATGGTAGGACTAATAATAGTTTTCTATAGATAATGTTCCACCCAAAGGCTAAACATTTTCTAAGTCCCTGGTCAAAATTAGACATTTATTTTGTAAGGGATGAAAGTGGTGCATTGGTATAGAAGTAAAGTATCATTTTGTGATGATTATTAATTATTTAACTTCCCCATAAGATTTAAAGCACCATGTATTGAATAGGGTCAAATTTTAAATATAAACTTATGGGAAAAGGTTAAGGATTATTAAGAGTCTGGTGATAAGGGGGAATATTGGAAAAAGATGAATTTAAAGACAAAATATGGTGAAATAACTAGATAAGGATTCCATTTAAGTAATACCTTTATATATATATATATATATATATATATATATATATATATATATGGATGTATGTTGTTTGATCCAGAATCACACTCATGGACACACATTAAGACATACTTAAACTTGATGCACTTAACACATATTCATTACACTCATATTAAAAAAATTATAGCATAATAAAAAATCACACACACTCTCACACATGCTTATATAGGATTATTATAATAAATTAAATATTTAAATAATCATATAATTATTCCTAAATTTCTAAAACTTTCTATTCTTCTCCTAGAGATTTTTACTCCTTCACAGACCATCCTTATCTCCCAAAACTTCCTTCCTTATAAATGGTTATTACACTTGACATACAAAAATTTATGGGGCATCTCTTAAAATTAATTGACCTCCAAATAATGTAAAAATAGTAATGAAACTTTATATTTTTTGATTAAATGCCAAACTTTTAGTAAAGATTCTTAGTTACTTTGGCACTATTTTATGGCCAAATGATAATTACCAAAACTATCATAAATATACCATAGTTTATCCAATTAACCTAAAATTTGAAACATGGATTTATAAATACATTTAATATCCTCTAAATAAAATTTTCAACCCTATTTATAGCTTAGGTAAAGAAGCATATCTCCAAGTGACATAGACTAGATAGATGACACATTATATGATAAAAGATGGTAATTTTTTATGGTAACTATATATTATCCTAGATATTTGACATATATTGGGGATGTAAATTAATACCATATCACCAAATTTAGAAATTAACTCTGACCACAATAATATAAGTATCTTACCAACTATTTTAGATACATTATAATATAAATAAACATTACATTTATGTTATAGCTTCAAATGATCTAAAATTTTGTATGCAATTTTCATGTGTCAAGTACTACCATCTTAAAAAATTTAATCATCCATCTATTACTATAGATGGGTTAAAATCCTTACAAGATTTATAAAAAAATTATATTGTATATTTTCACAATGATTCCAAATTATCTAAAAATTGGTGTAGAAGCTAAAAGTACTAGGTTTTATGATCTCTCCAAATTTCATCATCCAATTATTATAAGAAAAGGAGAAACATCCTTCCAAGTGTTATGAAATAATTAGACTGTATGATTCTGTGGTGACTAAAAATGACCTAAAATTGGGTTTATAAGTTATAATTGTTTAACAATATAACCTCACTAAATTACATCATCTAATTCTTACCATAGTTGAAGAATAATTTCTGACCAATGTCCATGACATAACATAGCACATAAGCTTACAAAAGTAGATGAAATATCTTCACTTTCCTATGGCAAAGTAATACTTTAGGAACATCAATCTAAGAGGTTAAAAAGTTCACACCAAGAATAAAACCACTTAAAAAACTAAAAAAACACAACAAACTCTATTCTTTGTTGATGCAAGATTGTAAGAACCTTGGATGTTCTTGAATCATACACCCAAGGTTTATAAAATTTGATATCTTTCTCACATAGATATAATATTTAAAGAAATGATCTTTTTAAAATGAATTTTAGTGACCATGGTGTTCCCTTACAACACATAAAGTGCTTTAGTTGATTGTTGTACTCATTCTCCCATCTCAAACTTCTTCTTGTTGGTTTTAATTTAGTTCTCATTTTATTACCTTGATCTTATTTTTTTATTATAAAGACTTTCTTTCCCTATTTTAATTATCTCTCCTCACTCCTTTTATGGTTTTAGAGCCACCATAGTTCATCCTCCTCCACCAAAGGCTCATATTTTTTTCTCTTCATATTCTTGTGGGTTGAAACCCACCTTCGTCCAACCACCTCCACCAAGATGATTGTCATTTTAACTTACTCTCCCCTAGGGCTTTAAACCTACCATAGACCAAATGCCTCCTCCTAAATACATATTTTATTTGGATACTCATCATCCAATCTAATTTTGGATTCATCATTTTGTCACTTTTCTCCATTTGTAACTCATATTATCTCATGGATGCCATCTCTTCTTTAAATTGAAATATCATTATAAGAAATTGAACATACATTTAGGCATCTAAATGACAATCCATAATATCTAGTACAACCTCAAGGATATTATATTGTTCTTCCTTTATATATGTCTTCACTTTTGTGTCAAAAAACTCATCCACCTCTACTAAAACATAATATTACACTCCAAATTCTATAATTGTCATAAAAAACATGAAATCCCCTTAATTTTTATGATCTCATTAAAATCACTCTATTTACATTGGAAGGCCTCTTTGAATGCATCAATTATATTAAAATATGTACCTATAAAATCATGATATTAAATCTAATAGTAGGATAATATCAAACACACTACCCTATCTAAACCTTTGTCTCCACACCATAACCTTTATTGTCCTCAAGCATTGGATTTTCAAAGCCTATATCATCATGATCTATCTTCAAAATAGTGTTGAGATAATATTTTAAAAAATAATACTCACTTATCATCATATTTATATCATTAATAAGCTAATTGATATATTCTTCTCTCACCACCTCATGTAATGTGAAAATAACATTTCACTATTCTTATCCATATGCTAAAAATTCATACATTGACTCATAAAAGACTCTCCTCCAACACATATCTTGGATGGT
Organism: Torreya grandis; assembly: GCA_037957365.1. NCBI lineage: Eukaryota > Viridiplantae > Streptophyta > Pinopsida > Cupressales > Taxaceae > Torreya > Torreya grandis. The sequence goes on from JARHVA010008800.1 coordinate 409,792, forward strand.
CCCACATATGTAACACCAATTTCACCCTTTATACCTCTTATTAGAACCATTTCAACCATATCAATATCTATGTCCTTTTTTATACCTACACATTGAACAAAAATATTTATGGAATAAAGAATTCCCATAATCACTTGTTCCATCTCTTCTTCACACTGTAAGGATATAATATCCAAATATTATTTGATTCTCATAGTTTTCACGTAAATTTCTCCCTCATGATGGAATCCCAAAGTCTAAGGTCCCATTTGTAGTAGCCTCCATGGTTTTTATCTTTGCATCCTTATTTATACATCCTTATCCTTAAAATGGTTGGTATATAACCATGCCATCCTCATGTACATTAGATTTATCATCAACCACCCTTATTATTTACTTTATGGAAACTTAAAAATCCTCATGGTTTCTCACTTATTTTACCTCTATTATTTCCTTCATGAAAACCTATAAATTCTAATCACTTCCTTATTCATACCCATGAATTTTTTCCTTTATGGAATATTATAGCCTTACCTAGTTATATTTAACCATTATACCATCCAAAATATAAAATAAAAACTCATCTCCTTAATTAACTAGAAATGATTCTAATTTTCCCACTCGTAGGATACCACAAACTCATTCCCATCATTAAATAATGGGTATCATTCTTATTTTTTAATCACTAACACATCCATATCCTCTTGTATTAGGATTCCTTCCTCTATGAGATTCTCATGTATCTATTTTACCTTTATATATTCTAGAAAAAACATAGGATTTTGACATGGAAACCTCATCTTATTTTTGTCTTTGAATGCAACCTTCATCTTTGATTACACATCCTTATCCTTAATATTTATAAAATCAGTCTTTAGTTGATCCCATGGAAACTTACAATTCATATTTCCTCTATTTTCAATATTAATCTTCACGTATCTCTCAAGCCTGATCACACGAATATTATTTAAATATTCTTGTGAAATTTTATGTGTAAAAAATGACTCAAGAAATTTGAAACCATCTTTTCCGAATGGATCACCTTTTTATTACCATTTCCTTGTCTTCTATCTTGGATATATTTCCAATACATAGCTTGAATTCCACATAATATCTTAAAGGCAACCTTTACCCTCATGAGGTTTTCAATATTTTCATAGTTAAAATAAATTTATAGATACACTATTCATTTTAATATCTTATTAGGGATATATGTACCATAAAACAAAATAACATCATAAGTGTCCTTACTTCTTTCCTTCACCTTGACCTTTATCAGGCTATTTCATATACTTGAATATTTTACTATAATTTCTTGGTATATTTACAAATCATCCAATATCACTTAAAGGGACATCAACCACAAAATTTTCTCTTTTTATTCACATTCACTCACAACTACAACTTATTCACTTTATGAATTCATCTCCATCAATCTAATCTTGGAAAGAATATTTTTAACATCCATGTCAAGTCATCCCATTCTCATTGTCTTCCTCCTTTGTGTATCATATATCACCACAATCATTATGATTATGTTTTAAAATGAGTCTAAGAAAGTCACTCTCAACTTGTAATACTTCTATAACACATGATATACAATTATGCAAGCTTATCATTCACAACATGTAGCACACTCAATAATATTCTCTTTCACCACATATAATTGACTCATACATGAGACTCATATAATAAAACATCAAGGAATAAGCCTTACTATGATACAAATTGAATTAAGAAATAGATAGGGAATATAATTTTGGACTACCTTTATCTATGTGTTACTCGAGTCAGACTCTCAGTCATGCACACACATTATCACATACATAGATGTGATGTATTTAACACATATTCATTTCATTCAAACTAAAAATTTTATATAGGAATACAAAATATCATTCACACTCTGACACATGCATCTATAAGAATAATATATTACATGAAAAAATTATATACTATCATAAATTTCTTCCTAAAATACTACAAATCTTTGTTGTACTTGAGAGTTTTTCTCCTTCATAGCTAGTCCTTCTCTCCAAAAAATTCATTCCTTATGAATAAATATTACTATTGAAATCAAAACTCCATGGGTTATCTATTCAAATTATATGACAATGAAATAGCATACAATAGTCAATCATCTTTATGTTTTTATTATTAAACACAAAACTATTAGTAGAAGCTCCTAGGTACTCAAGTGGCATTTTTAGTACAAATTATAGTTACCGAAACTATTATAAATTTAAACTAATTTATCAAATTGACACTAATTTATCAAATTGACATGAAATTCAAAACACATATTTATAAATAAATTTTTTATCATCTAATAAAATTTGGTAACCTAGTTAATATTGTTATTAAATAACCATATTACCATGTGTCATAGACTAGATAAATAACACAATATGAAAAATAATAGAAGGTATACTTCTATAGTAAATATAAATGCTCTAAAATTTATCATACAAGTACACATTATAGATAATAACATATTTCCAAATTTTATAATCCAAACCGTAATGAAACAAGATAACCATTTTTCCAAATTTTCAAAATGTAGTGTGATAAAAATAAACATTATGTTTACAATATTATTCAAAAGGATTTAACACTTAGTATCTAGGTTTTATGTGTCAAGTAATAGTATCTCACCAAATTTCATCATCCAAAATGTAATGTAGAAGGTGAATAATCCTTCCAAGTGTTATTTAAAAAATAAATGTTATTTTTTTGAGGTGACTCTAAATGATCTAAAATTTTGTGTAGACTTTTAAGGCATCGGGTGTTACAGCCTCACCAAATTTCATTGCTTAAATATTACTAAAGAAGGATAAATGTGCTTCTATGTGTTATGACATAATTAAATTGTACAATTTTATGGTAACTCAAATTATCTTGAAATTTTTCATAGAGTTTTTAAGTGTCAAGGGCTATGATATTATCAAATTTAATAATCTAATTATTAGTGTAGTTTAATAACCATATTTGACCAATGTTTATGACTGAATAGTCAATATAGACTAATACAAAAAAACAAAATATTTTTACAAATTTTTTGGCAAAGGAAAAAATTTAAAACTTTAATATAAGAGGTTAATAATATCACACCAAAAAATATCACAACCCCAAAACCCTAAAAAACACACAATGATCTATTTTGGTTGATGTAAGTTTTCACAAACTCTTTGATGTTCCTAAATCAAAAGATGTTGAAATTATTCAAAGATTGATAATGTTGAATCTTCAAATGATGCAAATACACATTTTCTAGTTTACAAAAGAGGATTAATTAATTTTTCATATGGAGGAATATGGGGAGTATTTAGTTAAATAAATTTATTTGTTGAACATGAATATCAATGAGGATGGATTTCCATGGACAACTATTTGGGTGAAGGACCCTACTCCTAAGTTTCAAAATTTATTTTGGATACCAAATCAAAATATAATTTTTATGGTTTAAAAACTCGTTAAAATAGGGATAGATATCCCCAATAAATGTGTCTTATAGGAAAAAGAGGTGGAATCATTTTATCATATTTTTTTAGAATTATTTTTGCTATGAGAGTTATGGAAACTTTTCTTTCTTTATTAAATTTAACATGGGTGAGACCCAACCACTTTTTTGATGTAATCATTCAATGTAATCCTCCTTAAAATTATCTTCTAATAGATTATCATTTGGAAGCTAATCCTAATATATTCTAGGGGATTTTGAAATAAATGAATGCAATAATCATTCAAAATAAGAAGAAAAAAGCCATTATGGGGGTGAGGATTACAAGGGTCATTGAGGATAATTTGAAATAACTAATTAAGAAGGAAAATGCATATCTAATTTTGTGATGAACATTATTCAAAAATGTAACATTAATGCCCCACTAGAAAATGAATATCCAAAAAATAAGATTGATAGGTTTAAAGTTAAATTGATCAAACCTCCTAATATTTTAAATAAATATAACATTTAGAGGGATAATAAATGGAATCAAGGGTAAGCAAGGGGTGGAGGGGTCATTATGGATAGTAATAGAGGATTTATGATAGCCTATTTATGGTCTATATGAGTTTCTACTAACCATATTGTTTAAGATAAATAAGCATTATGTGGAATTTAGCTACCTAAAGAGATGAAGATAAAAACTCTTATTATTGAAGATGAATCTATGAACATAATTAACTACCTTAATGTAAAGCCTATTCATTTATAGTCTATCCTAAAATTGGTTAAGGATGATAATATCCTCATGAAATACTTTAATGAGTTTAGTATCAATCATACATATTGTTAAGGTAATAATTATGTGTATTAGATGGCAAATAGAGATATCTAGAGTCATAAATTCATGAACTGGACTAGGTTCTAAGATCTATATAAGGCCTTTATTAATATTATGATTTGGGAAGATAAAAATACCCTTAGAGGATGAGATGAGTATACATGATGTCACATTCCTAATGCATGATATTTAAAAACTTAAAATATTTTCAATGAGCACGAAAGGAAGTTATGAATTTAGCCATATTATAAACTAGTCTCGGATCACATAGAAAATTTTAAATAAGTAACAAAGAAATACATAAATTTAAGTAATTTTACCTCACAAGAGTATGTAAGTAAACCAAAATATTTAGCTAAGAGTTTAAAATCTGGAAACCAAACAAGATTGAAGAAAACCCATATCAATATTAAGAAGGTTTGCTAATAATTATCCTCACAATAAAACCATAAAAGGAAAAAGAATCGAGAAGAGGAAACATCTTCAAGTGATAAGATAAAAATTAAAATATAGGAAGAGAGGATTAAATGAATCTATAAATTAAGTGGAATGAAAATAGAGTTACTAATACTCTCATGATGACCTTACATGGATTCCTTAGTGTGTGCCAATTTTACTATTTCACAATAGGGTAAGCAAGGGCGTGTGACATTTTTTTTTTGGTTGAGGTGAGTTACCTGTGTAAGTAACACATAAAATATTAGAAAATGATAAAAGAGGTGAGATACACCTCATAAATCTAGGATAAAGTGAATTTCTTACAATAATAAAAACTTAGCATAAGCTTGAAGGACTAAGGAAACCCAAATAAGGTTACTCCCTCTTAAGATTAAATTTGGGTTACAAAAGTGGATAAAAAATATTATAAACAATGAATGGAGTTGATGTTACATAAATCTCCCCCTTAATGAAAAATTCCTTTGAGAATAATTACAATAGTTTTCTAAAGAAAGAAGAATAAAATGTGTCACCAAAATTTACAAAAGTTGTGATAAAAATTAATCTCCAAAAATCCTCTTCAAAAAATAATGTCAATCTAAAATGAAATAAAATTCTAATAAGGAGAAATGATCAATAAAAACTTGAACAACAAAAAACCTAACACCAATCTTTCAAACTAAGTAACTAATATTCCATAAATGATATACATGCCAATACTTTACTAAAATAGAAATAATAAAGTAAATAGGAGTAAAATACAAATTCCATCACAAAAGTTGAAATCATGAATGGAAAATAAGTTAATCAAAACATAATGATCTCTAATCAAAGCATATTTCCTTTAAAATATAAAAGTAAGAAATGCATAAAAATGTGGAGTTTATCAAAAGGGATACGAATAAGATGTGTCTCTTAAAAAATATTTTCATTTTGAAGCTATAGAATAATTATCACATGAAAACGCATCAATGTCTCTAGAAGATACATTATATTTAGGTATCCAAATTATTTTTAATTTTTAATTACGTGTATTAAAGGTTTTTAAATAATGAAAAATGTCATGAGTGTATTTTCCACAAGATTTTCATGAATTTAATTTACAACATTTAGAGATATGATACCTGTTATCACCATAATGCTAACAAATTTTATCATTTTTAACTGAATAATGAACTTGAAAAATATTATAATCAAAAAAAGTTGTATGATAATTAATAGCACTATCATGTAAATTACTTTGATTTATAGGATAATAAGACTTAAAGTTATCTTTATAAGAATTAAAACCAAGGCATTCAAAAATTTCATTAGTTTTAGGAAATATATACTCAACAATGCCATTTTGGTGTTCATTCTAACTTCCACTTGAATAACCTATTGAGTGTATAATACACAAACCAAGGTTAGAAAAAATTTAATGGAAAGGAGTCAAATATTTATATAAATCATGTTGATCATCAATAGTATAGGTGTTATAAAGGTCAAAATATGTAATTTTTACATTGAGTGCATCAAAATTAGTTTGCATTTTCTTTAATTTTCATTAAAATTGGTTTGAAGGTCATTGGTAGTCATATTTTGACATTATAATTGATGCTTAAGAGCATTAATTTAATCATTTTTAAAAATAAATTTTGACTTAAAATTTTTAAATTCAATAAACAAGCTTAATTTGAGATCCATAGTAAAAAATAAAAAGTCAAATTCAAAACTGATTCAATGTTAAAGAGGCAATTATAATGGGTTTAAGTAGATGGCTTAATGAAAGATAAATTTCCAATTAAATATTTTATGAAAAATAACTTTAGCTTATAAATAAACTTTTTTTTCTTTTAAGAATAGATTGATTTTCAAAAATCTCCCATTTTTATATAAACAAAT